>JAUUTY010001223.1:0-79083 GCA_030979885.1 Lolium multiflorum
GGCGACAATGGTGTTGATTGATACGTCTGAAACGTATCTATAATTTTTGATGCCACATGCTTGTTTTACACCAATTTATATATGTTTTGCTTTACACTTTGTTGCACTTTTATACTTTTCCGGCACTAACCTATTACCAAGATGCCGAAGAGCCAGTTGCTGCTTCCCTATTTTCAGCTATTTTGTATTTCATAAAAGTTGTAAAGGAAATTTTCGGAATTGGACGAAACAAAAGCTGAAGTCAATATTTTACTGTAACGAAGACGAAGTCCGAAGGGGAGTCAAAGAAAAGGCAACAAGGCGGCCGTAACACACCAAGGGTTTGTAACATCCCAAATTTTAAAACAAAGAGAAAATGAATTTCCATTTTTCCAAAAATGAGAACCAACAAAAACTTTTCTGAATAGGTGCTATGCATACTACTTGTGCTTGATACTTGTGTTATTGCCATGATGGTTTGTTTATTACTTTGAAATGATCTTAAACCCTAAACCTCACCCCTAGTCTCACCACCCAAGTCAAATTAAAATAAAAAGAAATTAAATAAGAAAAAGGCCTATGTGCCTATGACTATTTTTGTGAAACTTCTAATTAGACCTTTCTTATTTTTTTTACATGTTTTGAAAACATCAACAAACTTCATCTAGTACTTCCCCAATCAAAACCAAGGTGAAACAAAAAGAAATAAAAGAAAATTAAACATATGCATAGAAGCATATGTGGCACTTAGCCATTTTATCAAATCTTGTCCTATGCACTCCTACTTTGCCCAAATGGTGTGAAACCATCTCTAGACCTAATCTAATACTAAATAAACCCTAAACCATGCCTAAGTGAAGCAAAGAAAAAGAAAATAAGAAAACTAAGAAAAATGCACTTCATCACATATGTGGCTATGGCCAATTTTGCAAATCTTTAACCTAGACCCTTTTGGCTTGCCCCATTGGTTGGAAATGGTTAATAAACACTTATTAACACATTTGGAACCAAAGAAACTCAACTCAAATCAAATATGAAATCAAAATGAGCTTACATACACTAATGGTCAATTTTGACTCTTTTAATATCTTACCCACTTTGAGCCCTTCTATTAAGAAATTTTCAAACCAAACCCTGCCAACTCTTTGCACCTCATCCAAGACCTCATCAAGATGAACATTTTTCGTGTTGACCACTTTGACCAAAGCTTTGACCATTGATCCATTTATTCAAGCCAAGATGCCACCTTGAAACCAATTCTAGATTCCCTCCACTATTTGAATTTTCACAAAACCTCTCCAAATTTCAAACCAATGCCACACATAGTTGTCCAACATCATTTAGAACATATCCATGCAGAAATTTGAGCAAAAGAAAATAAAAGGAGATCATTACTTTAGAAATGGGAGGTACACATAAAGTGGGAATCAAGGCACAATGCACTTTACCCTCACTTTATGCTTTTCACTCTCTCCCTTGTACCCCTTGGATAGTACACCATGTACTCTGAAAGCACCTCCAAGAAGTGACACCACCTTAGCTATGATCACCATGCTCATGATTGCCACTCATCACATGTACCACATACACACTTTTGGGATTATTTCTTTGTGCACACATTTAGCCTCCAACCTGGTACACCATGTCACACACACTCATCTCACCCTCTCAAGCTTGCAGCACCTTGGTTACACCAAATTCATGCACAACAAGATCATGCCAAGCCCATGCCATCGACATGTAGACCTCACCATGCCACCACTTGCCCTCCTCCTTCTCTCGGTCACCCTCACCATGTCAAATGAACTCACCTTAGCCTACCGATCATCACCAAGCCATAGCTGACCCAAGGAGAGCCCTGCACACTCCAATGCCAGTCTCATGTCAGCCTTGTGGGCACCATCATGTCACCAATACCCCTGGACCTTTCCTCCCCCTATGACCATGTGACATAGCTTCCTTTTCACCCGTCGATCGCTAGACACGACCTGGTGGAGGAGCAAGACTCTTGACCCAAAACAAGCATGCCATTGCACATGATCACCAACCCGAGGACACCACCAACCCCACGCGTGCACACGCAGATCCCAAACACCTCCCCTCGCGCCACTCAAACATTCCTCCTCACCCCCACACACACGCGACATGGCCATAGGCCCGCACGCGCGCCAGATGGCGACACGACGCGACGCCCACAAGGACGCCGACGCCGGCATCATCCCGCACGCCCTACACAACGCCTGCGAGTCAGCCACCGCACACGCTTCCTCCCATACCCTCACTTCCCTTTTCGGGCCTTAGGGCAGCTACGATGGAGATGCTTGCACGCGACTCGCCCACGACGTCGCCATCATGCCGGCCATGCACGCCTCTCTCCCCGGACACTATATAAACCCCGCCCCTCGCCCGGATAGCACCACACCATCTCACAGCCTCCCTTCCCCTCCCAAGCCGCCGCCTCCTCCTCGCTCTCCTCAAAGCTCACCGAGCAAAAGCTCGCCGGCGGCCACCCAAAAAGACGCCATTTTTTTTGCCACCATAGTCTACAGCCATACACCAAAGTTGTAGCCCTTGGAAAGACCTTTCCAACGAACAAACCACGCCTCAATCCGAGCTCCGAGGTGAAAGATATGGCCCCGCAAGATCCCTGGTCTGCGATAAGCACGACGGCCTGGGTCGCCGTTGGATCGTCATCCGGACGATCTGCGCGCCCCCGCGTGCCGGACATGCATGCGCCATGCACACCAGGTCCGGGGCGCAGCCGGGCCAGCCCAACTTCTTCCCGCCTCGTTTGAATTTGAATCTGCTTTATTCTTTTTCTGTAAATTGCATACGGGTGCGGGATTAGAAGTTAAATAGTTTCAAATATACAAATCCAATTTTAGTGATTCAAAATGTTCCAGAAAGCTTATGAAATTATCTAACTAACCCCACTGGTTTCAACCTCATAGCTTTTTTTGAATAGTAAAAATAACAAATCAGTAACTTTTCAAACTTCAAATAATTATTTAAAATCAACCATAAACTATTTTGAGGTGATTCCACCTCTCATAATTCACGTTTCACAAACTCTAATTGTGTATGTAAAAATATCATATGGGTTCTGTACATGATCATGGGCTAGTAGCAAAATATTGGCTATATAGTCAATACTAGCCCCTTTTAACTATTTCAAATTTTAGTAATTTAAATCTATGAGGAGTAGCACCTCATTTAAATCATTCTCACAAGTGGTATGAAGTAATGTGTTGACCTTTAAATGCTTAGACTCATACTTGCTCACTTGAGGGTATTAAATCACTTTGGTTATTTAAATTGCATGAGATGATGAATCTCATTTAACTCATTTTCTTGAATGATAAGTATGAAGAGGTTGACTTTGGTCAACCTAGGTCATATATTATTCATGAGAGAAATTAAATTTAATATATAATGAGAGGAAATTATTTCTCCTAAACTAAATAGAAACCCTAATCCATATTTCAACGAGAGGAAATTATTTTCCTAAATTAAATAAAGAAACCCTAGCATAATTTGTGAATAAATGTTAAGTAGTGATGCTAGATCATTTGTGTGAGCCATTAAGGCTAATTAAGTTTACTTAAGTGTTGTTTGGTGATTGTATCCTCGTATTCGTTTATAGACGCTAGTACCGGAGACTATCAAGAGGAAGAGGTCTTCTACCAAGAGGAAGAAGAAGAAAACTTTGATTGATACGTCCAAAACGTATCTACTTTCCCGAACACTTTTGCTATTGTTTTGCCTCTAATTTGTGTATTTTGAATACAACTAACACGGACTAGTTTTCAGCAGAATTGCTCTGGTGTCTCGTTTTTGTGCAGAAATCCAACTTTCAGGAAAATCCTCGGAATTTATGCGAAAGGCCCTATTTTCCCAGAATATTGACGGAGCCAGAAGGGCAAGCCAGGTGGGGGCCGAGGGCCCCACACACTAGGCCGGCGGGCTGGCGGGGCGCGCCGCCTTTGTTGTGGGCGCCTCGGCCGGCCCCGACGCCCTCCTCTGGACTATATACGCCTTCGACCTAAAAACGCCAGGGGGTACGTCGATATTTCCAGAGACCATCCAGTACGCCGCCGCCATCGCGAAACTCCGCCTCGGGACCAGAAACTCCGTTCTGGCACTCCGCCGGGACGGGGAATTGGAGGGGATCTTCACCGCCATCACCACCGACGCCTCTCCATCGACCAGCCATGTTTCCCCCATCCATGTGTGAGTAATTCCCCCGCTGTAGGCTGAAGGGGATGGTAGGGATTGGATGAGATTGATCATGTAATAGTCACAAGATTGTTAGGGCATGGTGCCTAGTATCCGTAGATGTTACTTTTATGATATTGTTGCAACTTGTTATGCTTAATGCTTGTCACTAGGGCCCGAGTGCCATGATCTCAGATCTGAACATGTTATTATTTCATCATGATATGCATTGTTTATTGATCTTACCTGCAAGTTGTATACACACGTTGCTGTCCGGAACCCGAGGCCCCAAAGTGACAGAAATTGGGACAGCCGAGGGGAAGGCGGTGATGTGAGGATCACATGTGTTCACGGAGTGTTAATGCTTTGCTCCGGTACTCTATTAAAAGGAGTACCTTAATTTCCAGTAGTTTCCCTAGAGGCCCGGTGATACGTCCATTTTGCATCACTATTTTATATCATAATTTGCTGTTATTCATTGATATATTTTAGAGATGATACTTATGTTATTTCATCTATTTTGCATGTTTCATGATTATTGGAGAATTATTCACCGGAGTCGATTCTCGCTGGAAAAAGCACCGTCAGGACACCATATTTCTGAAGATCAACAATTGACGGAATTTCACGTAAATTCCTATTTTTCCGTAAGACGATGAGCCAAAAGGAGGAGCCGGAGGAGCCACCATGGGCCCCCCCATAGTCGCGGGCCCCCGCCACCGGCTGCCTTGTGGGGAGGGGGCCCACAGCCCTCTGGCCGCCTCTCCTCCGCGTACTTCGCGCCCGAAACCTAAGACCCGGGAGTTACGGAGAATTGACAGAGCCGCCTCTGCGGGGCGGAAAAACACCAGAGAGAAAAGAGCTCTCCGGCGGGCAGGAATCCGCCGGGGAAATTCCCTCCGGGAGGGGGAAATCGACGCCATCGCCATCGTCATCGAGCTGGACATCATCTCCATCGCCATCACCATCATCTCCACCATCTACACCGCCATCTCCACCGCTGCATCTCGTCACCGCTGTAACGATTTGGGTTGGATCTTGATTGTTTGATAGGGGAAACTCTCCCGGTGTTAATTACTACTTGTTATTGATGCTATTGAGTGAAACCATTGAACCAAGGTTTATGTTCAGATTGTTATTCATCATCATATCACCTCTGATCATGTTCCATATGATGTCTCGTGAGTAGTTCGTTTAGTTCTTGAGGACATGAGTGAAGTCTAAATGTTAGTAGTGAATTATTGTTGAGTAGTATTCAATGTTATGATATTTAAGTTGTGGTGTTACTCTTCTAGTGGTGTCATGTGAACGTCGACTACATGATACTTCACCTTTATGGGCCTAGGGGAGTGCATCTTGTATTCGTTTGCTAATTGTGGGGTTGCCGGAGTGACAGAAACCTAAACCCCCGTTAGTATATCGGTGCAGGAGGGATAGCAGGATCTCAGAGTTTAAGGTTGTGGTTAGATTTATCTTAATTACTTTCTTGTATTTGCGGATGCTTGCAAGGGGTATAATCACAAGTATGTATTAGTCCTAGGAAGGGCGGTGCATTAGCATAGGTTCACCCACACAACACTTATCAAAACAATGAAGATTAATTAGCCGTATGAAGCGAAAGCACTAGACTAAAATCCCCGTGTGTCCTCAAGAACGTTTGGTCATTATAAGTAAACAAACCGGCTTGTCCTTTGTGCTAAAAAGGATTGGGCTACTCGCTGCAATTATTTCTCTCGCATTTTATTTACTTGTACTTTATTTATCTGCTATATCAAAACCCCCTGAATACTTGTCTGTGAGCATTTACAGTGAATCCTTCATCAAAACTGCTTGTCAACACCTTCTGCTCCTCGTTGGGTTCGACACTCTTATTTATCGAAAGTACTACGATACACCCCCTATACTTGTGGGTCATCAAGACTATTTTCTGGCGCCGTTGCCGGGGAGTGAAGCGCTATTGGTAAGTGGAATTGGTAAGGAAACTTTTACTGTACGTGCTGATTTTGTTTCTGCTTGCTACTATAAGTCATTATGGAGAGATCCTCCCTTGAATTTCTATTTGGGAAATCTACTACTACTGCAACGGTAGTGGATGAGGCGCCAGGTGAGGAAGTAATACCATATAAAATACCTATGAAAATTATTGAACGTGTTGTGGATAACCGCTATGAAGGGGATGGAACTGTGCATCCTGGAGATCATTTACTGTTTTTACATGAATTATGCGGGTTATTCAAATGTGCAGGTATTTCAATGGATGAAGTTAGGAAGAAATTATTTGTTATGTCGCTATCTGGTAAAGCGGCGCATTGGTATAAACTGTTGAAGGATGGGCGTTCTCTTGATTGGAAGGATATTGTGCCTGTATTTTACTCTAAATTCTATCCTCCAAGTGAAATTCACAAAGACCGCAACCGTATATATAATTTTTGGCCTCATGATGGAGAGAGTATTGCCCAAGCGTGGGGGAGATTGAAGTCTTTAATGCTCAAATGCCCCATTCATGAGCTTCCTGGTAATATTATTATTGATAATTTCTATGCAAGACTTTCTTTTCAAGATAAAACCTTGCTGGATACTTCTTGTTCTGGATCATTCACGCGCAATAAAGAAGAGTTTAAATGGGACCTTCTTGATCGAATCCAAGAAAATACTGAAGGATGGGAGAACGACAAAGGTAGAGTGTCAGGTATAAATTATAATTATGAATGCATTGAAACTTTTATGAATACCGATGAATATCGTAATATGAGTGCTACTTATGGTCTTGACTCTCAAGTTGTTGCAAATATTTATAAAGCCTTTGCTTCTCATTTTGAATTGCCTAGGAAGAATTTTGATAAGTATCATGAACCATATAAAGATAAAGTTGATTCACCTAAAGGTAAATGTATTGAAATTAAAACTGTTGATCATGTTCTTCCTGAAGCTTATATTGAAAAAACTCCTTTCCCTGCTAAAATGAAGGAGTATTCTGTTATAACTAGTGTAGTTAATAAAAGTGCAAAGAAACCTATAGAACCTGAAGAACAAATAAAAGTTGAACCTGCTGTTGCAATAGTTAAAGATCTTGTTACTGAAAATGTGGAAGATGGTCATATTATTTTTTGTGAAGATGCTTCTAATATTGTTTCGCATCCTAATAAGTCTATGAAAGCCAGTGTTCCTGTGCTCTCTGTTCGAATTGGTGATCATTGCTATTATGGTTTATGCGACATTGGTGCAAGTATTAGTGCCATTCCTTATGAGCTCTACACGGAAATTATGCATGAAATTGGTTCTTGTGAACTCGAAGATATTGATGTGGTTATTCGACTAGCTAATAGAGAAACTATCTCTCCCATTGGTATTGTTCGAGATGTTGAAGTTCTATGTGGTAAGATTAAATATCCTGCCGACTTTTTGGTACTTGGTTCTGCTGCTAGTAAGTTTTGTCCTATTATTTTTGGTAGACCTTTTCTAAATACATGTGGAGCTATTATAGATTGCAAGAAAGAGAAAATTGTTACTAAATTTGCTGGTGAATCTTATGAGTTTAACTTCTCTAAATTTGCCAAAACTCCTTATAAAGCTGATTTGCCTAATGAAGATTTTAGAGTTGAACAGTGTGCATCTATTGCTCTTGCTCCTAGTAATCCTTTGCAGCAACATTTGGAGAATAGTGAGAGTGAAGTTTTTAGGGAAGAAAGGGATGAGCTTGATGAAATTTTCCTTCGTCAACCTATTCTTAAACATGACTTACCTGTTGAAGATTTAGGTGTAACACCACCACCAAAGGAAGATCCTGTATTTGATTTGAAACCATTACCTGATAATCTTAAGTATGCTTATATTGATGAGAAGAAAACATATCCTGTTATTATTAGTGCTAAGCTTTCAGATATCGAGGAAGAAAGGTTATTGGAAATATTGAAGAAGCACCGAGGAGCAACGTATCGATAATTTCTTATGTTCCATGCTACTTTATTGATGATACCTACATGTTTTATGCACATTATATGTCATATTTATGCATTTTCTGGAACTAACCTATTAACAAGATGCCGAAGAGCCAGTTGCTGTTTTCTGGTTTCAAAATCTAGTAAAGAAATATTCTCAATTGGACGAAACTTTCGCCTAGGGTCCTATTTTTGCACGAAGCTTCCAGAAGACCGAAGAGATAACGAAGTGGGGCCACGAGGCAGCCAGGAGCTAGGGCGGCGCGGCCCAGGCCCCGGCCGCGCCCGACCTACCCCTAGGCCCTCGTGTGGCCCCCGCGTTGACTCTCCGCCTACTTAAAGCCTCCGTCGCGAAACCCCCGACCGAGAGCCACGATACGGAAAACCTTCGAGACGCCGCCGCCGCGAATCCCATCTCGGGGGATTCAGGAGATCGCCTCGCACCCTGCCGGAGAGGGGATTCATCTCCCGGAGGACTCTACACCGCCATGGTCGCCTCCGGAGTGATGAGTGAGTAGTTCACCCCTGACCATGGGTCCATAGCAGTAGCTAGATGGTCGTCTTCTCCTTGTTGTGCTTCATTGTTGGATCTTGTGAGCTGCCTAACATGATCAAGATCATCTATCTGTAATACTATATGTTGTGTTTGTCGGGATCCGATGGATAGAGAATACTATGATTATGGTGATTATCAATCTATTGTTTATGTGTTGTTTATGATCTTGCATGCTCTCCGTTATTAGTAGAGGCTGGCCAAGTTTGTACTCTTAACTCCAAGAGGGAGTATTTATGCTCGATAGTGGGTTCATGCCTCCATTAAATCTGGGACAGTGACAGAAAGTTCTAAGGTTGTGGATGTGCTGTTGCCACTAGGGATAAAACATTGATTCTATGTCTAAGGATGTAGTTGTTGATTACATTACGCACCATACTTAATGCAATTGTCTGTTGCTTAGCAACTTAATACTGAATGGGGTTCGGATGATAACTTGAAGGTGGACTTTTTAGGCATAGATGCAGTTGGATGGCGGTCTATGTACTTTGTCGTAATGCCCAATTAAATCTCACTATATTTATCATATCATGTATATGCATTGTTATGCCTTTCTCTATTTGTCAATTGCCCGACTGTAATTTGTTCACCCAACATGCTTTTATCTTATGGGAGAGACACCTCTAGTGAACTGTGGACCCCGGTCCTATTCTTTACATAGCATACAATCTACTGCAATTGTGTTTTACTGTTTTCTTTGCAAACATCTTCCACTCGATACGTTTAATCCTTTGTTACAGCAAGCCGGTGAGATTGACAACCTCACTGTTTCGTTGGGGCAAAGTACTTTGGTTTTGTTGTGCAGATTCCACGTTGGCGCCGGAATCCCTGTTGTTGCGCCGCATCACATTTCGCGACCATCAACCTTCAACGTGCTTCTTGGCTCCTCCTGGTTCGATAAACCTTGGTTTCTTTCTGAGGGAAAACTTGCCGCTGTGCGCATCATACCTTCCTCTTGGGGTTCCCAAGAAAGGTTATTGGAAATATTGAAGAAGCACCGAGGAGCTATTGGCTATACTCTTGATGATTTGAAGGGGATTTCTCCCGCTATTTGCCAACATGCTATTAATATAGAAGATGGTGCAAAACCTGTTGTTGAACATCAGCGTCGTCTAATTCCCAAGATGAAGGATGTGGTAAGAAATGAGGTATTAAAACTTCTTGAAGCAGGTATTATATATCCTATTGCTGATAGTAGATGGGTTAGTCCTGTGCATTGTGTTCCTAAGAAAGGAGGTATAACTGTTGTGCCTAATGATAATGATGAGCTTATTCCTCAAAGAGTAGTTGTAGGGTATAGAATGTGCATTGATTTTAGGAAAGTGAATAAAGTTACTAAGAAAGATCATTACCCTTTACCTTTTATTGATCAAATGTTAGAAAGGCTGTCTAAAAATACTCATTTCTGTTTTCTTGATGGATATTCTGGGTTTTCACAAATTGCTGTTAGAGCTAAAGATCAAGAGAAAACCACTTTCACTTGTCCCTATGGAACTTATGCTTATAGGCGTATGCCTTTTGGTTTATGTAATGCTCCTGCTACTTTTCAAAGATGCATGTCTGCTATTTTTCATGGCTTTTGTGAAAAGATTGTTGAGGTATTCATGGATGATTTTTCTGTCTATGGGAATTCTTTTGATAATTGCTTGCGAAACCTTGATAAAGTTTTGCAGAGATGTGAAGAAACTAACCTTGTTCTTAATTGGGAGAAATGCCACTTTATGGTTAATGAAGGAATTGTATTGGGACATAAAATTTCTGAGAGAGGTATCGAAGTTGATAGAGCTAAAGTTGAAGCAATTGAGAAGATGCCCTATCCTAGGGATGTTAAAGGTATTCGTAGTATTCTTGGTCATGCTGGTTTTTATAGGAGGTTTATTAAAGATTTCTCTAAAATTTCAAAGCCTCTTACTAATCTTCTTCAAAAAGATGTACCTTTTGTTTTTGATGATGATTGTAAGGAAGCTTTTGAAACTCTAAAGAAAGCCTTAACAACTGCTCCTATAGTTGAACCTCCTGATTGGAATTTACCTTTTGAAATTATGTGTGATGCTAGTGATTTTGCTGTAGGTGCTGTCCTTGGACAGCGAGTAGATAAAAAATTGAATGTTATTCATTATGCTAGTAAAACCCTAGATGCTGCTCAAAGAAATTATGCTACAACTGAAAAAGAGTTATTAGCCGTAGTTTTTGCATGTGACAAGTTTAGACCATATATTGTTGATTCAAAAGTCACAATTCATACTGATCATGCTGCAATTAGGTACCTTATGGAAAAGAAAGATGCTAAGCCAAGGCTTATTAGATGGGTGCTTCTCTTGCAAGAATTTGATTTACATATTGTAGATAGGAAAGGTGCTGATAATCCTGTTGCTGATAATTTATCTAGATTGGAAAATATTACTTATGATCCTGTTCCTGTTAATGATAGTTTTCCAAATGAACAATTGGCTGTAATAAAGGTGAGCTCGCGAGAGAGCCCTTGGTATGCAGATTATGCTAACTTTATTGTTTCAAAGTATTTGCCTCCAACCTTTTCAGCTCAGCAAAGGAGGAAATTCTTTTATGATTTGAGGCATTATTTTTGGGATGACCCACACTTATATAAAGAAGGAGTAGATGGTATTATGCGAAGATGTGTTCCTGAATATGAACAACAAGAGATATTGAGTAAATGCCATGGGAGTGTTTATGGAGGACATCACGCCGGAGATAGAACCGCACAAAAGGTTCTACAATCAGGTTTTTATTGGCCAACACTTTTCAAGGATGCAAGGAAGTTTATCTTATCTTGTGATGAATGTCAAAGAGTTGGTAATATCTCTAGACGCAATGAAATGCCTATGAATTATACTCTTGTTATTGAACCATTTGATTGTTGGGGATTTGACTTCATGGGTCCTTTCCCTTCTTCAGAAGGTAACACTCATATACTTGTCGTTGTTGATTATGTTACTAAATGGGTAGAAGCTATACCTACAAAGAGTGCTGATGGTGAGACCTCTATAAAAATGCTTGTAGATGTTATATTTCCTAGATTTGGAGTACCTAGATATATTATGACTGATGGAGGTTCTCACTTTATTCATGGTGGTTTTAGAAAAACTCTTGCCAAATATGGTATTAATCATAGAATTGCTTCAGCTTATCATCCTCAAACTAGTGGGCAAGTAGAATTATCAAATAGAGAAATTAAAGCTATTTTGGGAAAGACTGTTAATAAATCTAGAAAGAATTGGGCTAGTAAGTTAAAGGAAGCATTGTGGGCTTATAGAACTGCTTATAAAAATCCTATGGGAATGTCTCCTTATAAAATGGTTTATGGAAAAGCTTGTCATTTACCTTTAGAACTAGAGCACAAAGCTTATTGGGCTGTAAGAGAACTTAATAAAGATTTTAAACTTGCCGGTAAGAAGAGGTTGCTACAATTGAGTTCTTTAGATGAATGGAGAAGTGAAGCTTATGAAAATGCTAAACTTTTTAAAGAGAAAGTTAAGAAGTGGCATGATAGAAGAATTATTAAAAGAGAATTTAATGTTGGAGATAAAGTCCTATTGTATCGGTCTCGTCTCAGATTTTTTGCAGGGAAATTACTCTCAAAATGGGAAGGACCATATGTTATTGAGGAAGTCTATCGTTCAGGAGCAATAAAAATTAGCTCTTTGGAAGGTAACGCCACACAAGTAGTGAATGGACAAAGACTCAAGCATTATATTTCTGGAGATTCTTATAATGAAGATATTGATATTATTCAAGTGATAACTCCGGAAGCTTTCATCAAAGATCAAATTGACAGTTCTGCAGAGTCCGACTTTGAATAGGTAACAGTTTTAGTAATGAAAAGTCCGCGTTTAACTTTCCGAACAATATTTCTGCTGTTTTTGGAAAATATGAAAAATTACGGGATCGAAACGGAGTGGAGGAGACGCGCGAGGGCCCGTCACCATAGGCCGGCGCGGGCCCCACCCTGGCCGCGCCGCCCTATGGGGACAGCCCCTCGGCGTCCCGTTTCCACTCGTTTTCGGCCTGGAACTTTCCTTTTGTCGTAAAAATATTTGCTATATAATCCCCCGGATCCCTGGAGGTCCGTATATCGTTTTCTCGTCGTGTTTTGTTTCGAGCTGTTTTCTGCCAGATTTGTTTTGATCTAGAAGCACCATGGTCTCCAACAACAAAGACAAGGGACCTTTGGAGGAAGATATTCAAGACCCTGAATTGAAGGAAGAAGTCGAGAGCGAAGATGAGGAAGAAGTGGAGGAAACTCCGCGAGTACACCCGCGTGCCACCATTGCAAGCATTGGCGTGATATCAAATCCGTCCAACACCAAGAGAAGTGCACGGATCGCCACCGGAGGAGGAGTTCCACGTCGCTTACTTAGCTCCAAGAACATCCTCTCCATGCGTGATGGCGTGTAACTCACACGTTCGTTGGGAACCCCAAGAGGAAGGTATGATGCGCACAACACCAAGAAAGTTGCCATGGCCGACGAAGTTGAAGTCGCGCCGTGGTTGCTGGTGTACCATGGCCGACGATTTTGGTCCCTCCGTGGTGCATGTCAAAACTTTTTTTTCTCGTTTTTGAGGCCACCTAGCCCGACGAAAGCGGCCAAAACGTGGCGTATGGTGGCCCGGGACGTGGTGCATCTCGAAATCTCGGGTTCGCCGGCCGAGTCAACGCAAATCCGCACCGCCGAGGGATGTATGGCCGCCTCTCTGGCATTGTTTTTTTCTACATCGCGCCATCTCGTTCAACGAGCCGTTTACGATGCAGGATCATGGGTCCCGCATGTCATCCTCTATGAACCAAAATTCTTTCTATTCTTGGATTTTTTTGACCCCCTGATTTCTGGCTACTTCCTTTTTCTTTTGATCCCTTGCCGCCTTGGAAACGTTGAGACCGCTGCTGCTAAATGGGACCCGCATGTCATCCTCTATGTGCAATCAACTTTCTTTTCTTGGAGTTTTTTTTGGCACCTCAAATTTGGTCACTTGCCTTTTCTTTCGATCCCCTGCCGCCTCTCAAACGGGATACCGCTGCTGCTAAACGGACCCGCATGTCATCCTCTATGTACTATAAAACTTTCTTTTCATGGATTATTTTTGGCACCTCAAATTTGGTCACTTGCCTTTTTCTTTCGATCCCCTGCCGCCTCTCAAACGGTGATACCGCTGCTGCTAATGGGACCCGCATGTCATCCTCTATGTACTATAAAACTTTCTTTTCCTGGATTATTTTTGGCACCTCAAATTTGGTCACTTGCCTTTTCTTTCGATCCTAGCCTCTCAACGGTGATACCGCTGCTGCTAAATGGGACCCGCATGTCATCCTCTATGTACTATAAAACTTTCTTTTCCTGGATTATTTTTGGCACCTCAAATTTGGTCACTTGCCTTTTTCTTTCGATCCCCTGCCGCCTCTCAAACGGTGATACCGCTGCTGCTAAATGGGACCCGTATGTCATCCTCTATGTACTATAAAACTTTCTTTTCCTGGATTATTTTTGGCACCTCAAATTTGGTCACTTGCCTTTTTCTTTCGATCCCCGGCCGCCTCTCAAACGGCTGCTGCTAAATGGGACCCGCATGTCATCCTCTATGTACTATAAAACTTTCTTTTCTTGAATTATTTTTGGCACCTCATATTTGGTCACTTACCTTTTTCTTTCGATCCCCGCCGCTTCAAACGGTGATACCGCTGCTGCTAAATTGGACCCGCATGTCATCCTCTATGTACTATAAAACTTTCTTTTCTTGAATTATTTTGGCTCCTGATATTTTTTCACTTGCCTTTTCTTTCGATCACCTACGCCTCTCAAACGGTGATACCGCTGCTGCTAAATGGGACCCGCATGTCATCCTCTATGTACTATAAAACTTTCTTTTCTTGTATTTTTTGGCACCTCATATTTGGTCACTTGACTTTTTCTTTCGATCACCTGCTGCCTCTCAAACAGTGATACCGCTGCCTAAATGGGACCCACATGTCATCCTCTATGTACTATAAAACTTTCTTTTCTTGTATTTTTTGGCACCTCATATTTGGTCACTTGACTTTTTCTTTCGATCACCCGCTGCCTCTCAAATGGTGATACCGCTGCGCTAAATGGGACCCGCATGTCATCCTCTATGTACTATAAAACTTTCTTTTCTTGTATTTTTTGGCACCTCATATTTGGTCACTTGACTTTTTCTTTCGATCACCTGCGCCTCTCAAACGGTGATACCGCTGGCTAAATGGGACCCGATGTCATCCTCTATGTACTATAAAACTTTCTTTTCTTGGATTTTTTTTTGGCACCTCATATTTGGTCACTTGACTTTTTCTTTCGATCCCCTGCTGCCTCTCAAACGGTGATACCGCTGCTACCTAAATGGGACCCGCATGTCATCCTCTATGTAAATCACGTTTCTTTTCTTGATTTTTGGCTCTGATATTTGGTCACTTGCCTTTTCTTTCGATCTCATGCCACGTTTGAAACGTTGAGGAACCTGCTGGCTCATGGGACCCGCATGTCATCCTCTATGTACTATAAAAGTTCATTTTCTTGGTTTTTTTTCACCCTCTGATTTTTGGCAATTTCTTTTTTCTTTCGATCCCCTGCCGCCTCTCAAACGCTGATACCGCTGCTGCTAACTGGGACCCTCATGTCATCCTCTATGTACTATAAAACTTTCTTTTCTTGAATTATTTTTGGCTCCTCATATTTGGTCACTTGCCTTTTTCTATCGATCTCATGCCAAGTTTGAAACGTTGAGGAACCTGCTGGCTCATGGGACCCGCATGTCATCCTCTATGTACTATAAAAGTTTATTTTCTTTATTTTTTTCCACCCTCTGATTTTTGGCTATTTCCTTTTTCTTTTGATCCCCTGCCGCCTTGGAAACGTTGGGTAAGCTGCTGACTCATGGGACCCGCATGTCATCCTCTATGTACAATCAACTTTCTTTTTCTTTTGATCTCAAGCCGCATTTGAAACGTTGAGACCGCTGCTGCTAAATGGGACCCGCATGTCATCCTCTATGTACAATAAAGTTTTTTCTTGGATTATCTTTGGCTCCTGATATTTTGGCACTTGCCTTTTTCTTTCGATCTCATGCCGCCTTTGAAACGTTGACCAAGCTGCTGGCTCATGGGTCTCGCATGTCATCCTCTACGACAATAAAAGTTTTCTTTCTTGGAGTTATTTTTGACCCCTAATTTCTGGCTATTTGCCTTTTTCTTTTGATCTCCTGCCCCTTCTGAAACGATGAGGACGCTGTTGGGAGGTCGGTCCCACATGTCATCCTCTATGAACAATAAAAGTTTCCTTTGATTGATTTATTTTGAACCCCTAATCAATTTCTGGATATTTCCTTTTTTTCTTTTGATCCCCTGCCGCCTTGAAATCGTTGAGGATGCTGCTGCCTCATGGGTCCCGCATGTCATCCTCTCAGAACGGTAAATGTTTCTTTTCTTGGATTTTGTTTACCAAATGATTTTTGGCTTATTTTTTCTTTCGATCTCCTGCAGCCTTTAAAACGTTGAGGACGCTGCTGGCTCACGGGTCCCACATGTCAGCCTCTATGAACAATAAACGCTGAGGATGCTGCTGCCTCATGGGTCCCGCATGTCATCCTCTTAGAACGAAAATGTTTCTTTTCTTGGATTTTTTACCAACAGATTTTTTGGTTTATTTTTTCTTTCCATCCCCTGCCGCCTTTAAAACGTTGACGACGCTGCTGGCTCATGGGTCCCCGATGTCAGCCTCCCCGTAGAACAAACATGTGATATCTTGATTATTTTGCAGACAATAAACAGTGTATTGCGCTCTGAGCTATTTCAAACGGATAAATTAAATCTTTATTTTTACATAAACAAACTTATATGTTGAATCTCCTTGTTTTTTTGTTTTTGCGAAGCATAGGACTTTCCTGTTTTGTTTAGAAAATTCCGAACTTTCCTGTTTTGGAGTGGGCTGAAATTGTACGAGTCAAAAGGCCAAGCACGATAGTTCGAAGGCCCAGATGTCCAGATGCAGCCCAATTGAAATCTTTCTTCTTGGATTTTTTTCACCCCCTGATTTCTGGCTACTACATTTTTCTTTTGGTCCTGTGCCGCCTTGGAAACATTGAGACCGCTCTGCAAAATGGGACCCGCATATCATCCTCTATGTACAATCAAGTTTCTTTTCTTGAATTATTTTTGGCTCCTGATATTTGGTCAATTGCCTTTCTCTTTCGATCCCATGCAGCCTCTCAAACGGTGATACCGCTGTGCTAAATGGGACCCGCATGTCATCCTCTATGTACAATCAAGTTTCTTTCTTGAATTATTTTTGGCTCCTGATATTTGGTCACTTACCTTTTCTTTCGATCTCATGCCACGTTTGAAACGTTGAGGAACCTGTTGGCTCATGGGACCCGCATGTCATCCTCTATGTGCTATAAAAGTTTATTTTCTTGGATTTTTTTTCACCCTCTGATTTTTGGCTATTTCCTTTTTCTTTTTCCCCTGCCACCTTGGAAACGTTGAGTAAGCTGCTGACTCATGGGACCCGCATGTCATCCTCTATGTACAATCAAGTTTCTTTTCTTGAATTATTTTTGGCTCCTGATATTTGGTCACTTGCCTTTTTGTTTCGATCTCATGCCACGTTTGAAACGTTGAGGAACCTGCTGGCTCATGGGATCCGCATGTCATCCTCTATGTGCTATAAAAGTTTATTTTCTTGGATTTTTTTTCACCTTCTGATTTTTGGCTATTTCCTTTTTCTTTTGATCCCCTGCCGCCTTGGAAACGTTGAGTAAGCTGCTGACTCAATGGACCCGCATGTCATCCTCTATGTACAATCAAGTTTCTTTTCTTGAATTACTTTTGGATCCTGATATTTGGTCACTTGCCTTTTTGTTTCGATCTCATGCCACGTTTGAAACGTTGAGGAACCTGCTGGCTCATGGGACCCGCATGTCATCCTCTATGTGCTATAAAAGTTTATTTTCTTTGTTTTTTTTCACCCTCTGATTTTTGGCTATTTCCTTTTTCTTTTGATCCCCTGCCGCCTTGGAAACGTTGGGTAAGCTGCTGACTCATGGGATCCGCATGTCATCCTCTATGTACAATCAACTTTCTTTTTCTTTTGATCTCAAGACGCATTTGAAACGTTAAGACCGCTGCTGCTAAATGGGACCCGCATGTCATCCTCTATGTACAATAAAGTTTCTTTTCTTGGATTATCTTTGGATCCTGATATTTGGTCACTTGCCTATTTCTTTCGATCTCATGCCACGTTTGAAACGTTGAGGAACCTGCTGGCTCATGGGACCCGCATGTCATCCTCTATGTACTACAAAAGTTCATTTTCTTGGGTTTTTTTCACCCTCTGATTTTTGGCTATTTCCTATTTCTTTTGATCCCCTGCGGCCTTTGAAAGTTGAGGACTCTGCTGCCTCATAGGTCCCACATGTCAGCCTGTATGAACGATAAAGCTTTCCTTTCTTGGAGTTTTTTACCCCCTAATTTCTGGCTACTTTCTTTTTCTTTGATCTCAAGCCGCATTTGAAACGTTGGGACCGCTGCTGCAAAATGGGACCCGCATGCAATTCTCCATGTACAATAAAAGTTTCTTTTCTTGGATTATTTTTGACCCTCATTTTTGGTCACTTGCCTTTTTCTTTTGATCCCCTACCGCCTTGGAAACGTTGAGTAAGCTGCTGACTCGTGGGACCCGCATGTCATCCTCTATGTACAATCAACTTTTTTTTCTTTTGATCTCAAGCCGCATTTGAAACGTTGAGACCGCTGCTGCTAAATGGGACCCGCATGTCATCCTCTATGCACAATAAAGTTTCTTTTCTTGGATTATCTTTGGCTCCTGATATTTTGTCACTTGCCTTTTGCTTTCGATCTCATGCCGCCTTTGAAACGTTGAGTAAGCTGCTGGCTCATGGGTCCCGCATGTCATCATCTACGAACAATAAAAGTTTCCTATCTTCGAATTATTTTTACCCCTAATTTTTGGCTACTTCCTTTTTTCTTTTGATCACCTGCAGCCTTAGAGGATTCTGCTGGCTCATGGGTCCCACATGTCAGCCTCTATGAACAATAAACCTTTCCTTTCTTGGAGTTATTTTGACCTCTAATTTCTGGCTATTTCGCCTTTTTTAAAATCCTGTGTCGCCTTGGAAACGTTGAGAATGCTGCTGCCTCATGGGTCCCGCATGTCATCCTCTCAAAACGATAAATGTTTCTTTTTTTTTGGATTTTTTTACCAACTGATTTTTTTCCGATCCTCTGCCGTCTTTAAAAACGTTGACGACGCTGCTAATACAAGCTCTTTCGCTCCAAGATCTTGCAAGTTAATAGAATAAATCATGGAATTATTAGGATATGTTTTAAATTTCAAATCCACTTTATGAATTTTTTAAAAATACCGTGATCCGTGTGGGTATGGAGCGATCAAGGATTTTCATATTGGCCATGAGCAGTTTCAAAAATTGCAACCGGATAATTCTAAATAAATAAAAACAACTTTTATGCAGAATCTCCGTGTTTTTGTTTTTTGCCATCATAGGATCTATGGTTCATTAGAAAAGGGCCGAAATTGCATGAGCAGAAAAGCCCATTTCTAGTTATTGGGCTTCAACAGCCTGAGCAAGTAGGCCTATAGCAAATACCATGTAGATGGCCGTTGAAACCCAAAAGTATTTGTTAGCTAGACTTGACATGAACCTTGCTATGCACACGACAATTTCAGTCCGATCCGTGTACGCAACACAAGATCAAACCCAACGTGTGAGGAAGCAGGTGGCAGCACACCTCCAGATGCTCAATCGTACACATATCATATAGGAGTTGTCGTATGTACATTAGTTCCGTATTGACATGTTTGTTTCTTTGGTTAACATGTGGGGTCCGCACAGTCACCTAGGTCGCATATCAACTTCTTTGCTCATAGTTGATGCATGTTTAGTGGCCTGCAGCAAGAATCGCTGCCCCCAGGGATGTACTTTACCCTTTAGCGGCGAAAAAATAGGAATGGTCCTCTCATGACTATGATCAACAAGAGGTGGCTATATTATAGTGCTGAAATAAAGTCAATCCTAAAACAGCCATGCATGGGTTATAATATGAAGGCAACACGAAATACAAAAGCAGGGCAGTGTTCAAATAAACTGATTCAAACTAGTACATACTAAAAGCAGTGTACTACTTCTCAACACTTCAAGCATAATAAAAAAGTGTGTCAGTGTTTTTTTAAAGGTAACACCGAACGGGCAATGTTTAAAGCAGGCTTAAACCACATAGCCGCTTGTCGGACACTACCCCAACTAACTCTGGGAAGGCTGATAACTCCCACAGTCTCACCTTCATCTGGCTGGAGGTTGCAGCGCAAAATTTTAGGGTATTGATTATGAAGATACTTCCGGTATGCTGTGTAGACGCAGTTTTTCCTCATGAATGGAACCAATGTGCCATCAGGAGCTTTGGATTCACGCTTCTTCAGGTTGGCAATGATCGGGTAATTGAGTCCGAGGAACAGAGAGTGGTCGCCGAGGCTGTTAACCTGCCTCCAATGAAAGTCCCCTGCACGTGCTGCAATGAACAGAGATATGGGATCCTGCTCAAAGACGTAGGTGGCAACAGGAGGATACTGCCGTAGCTGAAGCCCATTAGCAGCATAGGGAATGTCATGAGGTACTTCAGCATTGGCAATCCCAATGTTGTTTACTGTAAGGATGATCATCAATCGCTTGCCATCAGCAGATGGAGCGAGGAACCACGCGTACTGCTGATCATCCACCACCGGTGGCGGGATTACGAACATGGACATCGGGTTTTCTGCAATATTAGAAATGGAGACGAATAGGGTGTTACTGGCAACCATATTCAAACAGCAGCACTGTTCATCGTTCATGCTCACAGTATAAATACGACTATGTAAGCTAAGGACATTGGTCATTCATGTGTTCAAATCGAGTGTCCAATATATCAGTTATACTGCATGCATCCCACGAAACAAGTCTTAACTTCGCCAAAACTAGACACTAGTTAGTGTATACACAGTTATATACTACCTCTGTCCCACCGAAAGTGTCTGAGATTTGTCCAAATTCAGATGTATCTAGACAGTGAAAGCATATAGATACATTCAAATTTTGACAAATATATCATCTTAAGTTTAAGTCCTGTGTTGTAGTTAATTCCCTTTGTCTTAAGTGATCCAACGGTGTATATGATTAGATATTTGTATACAATATAGGAGTACAGACAATCTACCAGTTGGTCCAGTTTTAAACTGAGTATAGAGCTTCAATCATGACCCTTGGAGTGCTAAATCTAACGGTGCACAACAGCAGGATTCTCTGTGAAGAGTGCACATAGCTAACTCTACAATATTTTAGAACCATCACGTGAGCCTTGGGTCTACCCCAAAAAATGACCAAATATCTGAAACCCCTGAAGCATATGAATAACCCCATCAAAGAAATCGCTATTCAGCACTGCTACATGGATCAATGGAAGGTTCTTACGGTCTCAACTCTCAAGGAAACATCAAAGGAAAAGGTAGATAAGAAATGAGTGAGTGTTAGATGTACACATATTTTTAATTTTTTATTTGTTCCCTTCGTTTGCCGACTGATGGGAAGAAACATCATTTTTTGTAGGACCACTCTTGTTTTCGTATTTTATATATGCATTGCTGGCAATATTTTCTTTCGAAAACCATGAATATAGCTCGAGCTACATGTAGCATGGTTTTTGAAAATTTTGAGAGCTGCATTTTGAAGTTCCAAAGAAAACGGAGATTAAATACGGGTGTCAACAATGTTGTGTTCTACCAACATTCAAATGTCCAAATCAAAATATCTTATATTTAAGGTTTTGCAACAACAAAAAAATCTGACATATATTTTCCAACATTTTGTAACTTCAAAATCTATCAGATTCTGTCATTTTTGTGCGGCCCGAATATAGGGTATCTCAATTTCAGATTTTACACTCTGGTAGAATAATACATTCTCTACATCTATTTTTTTTAGATTTTTTATATATTCTTTCAAAACTTGCAAAAGGCATGCTATAAATATTCTTTTGATTATCAAACAGAATCTTTAATGGTTTGACGTGCATACATACTAGTAATATAAAAATATAAAAGTTCTCGCCTTGTACACATTTTGTTGATTTTTTGGAATGAATACAACATTCAATTTGGTAGATAGAGTACTAAACATTTCATGGGAAACTTAAAGCAGCTTGCCAAACAAAGGCTAATAGAAGAAAAAAATAGAGGTATGACAGGCATAACATCCACGATGGGGTTGAAATATGCATAAGCTTCGGGCAATTTGGCAAAGAAAAATCTAGCCGGATAAAGAACATAATTAAAAAAGGTACAGGTTAAACTAAGTAAATTAGGCATAACAAGTATTTCATTCTTGTTTAGTAAATAATTGGATTTTGATTGAGTTACTTTTCTAAGGGAAAAAAGGAGAAGGCAGATATTCAAGACACTTTTGGTGGGACGGAGGGAGTAAATCAAAAGTAAGAAAAAGTTATAACATGTTTCATGAGATGGAGTACTAAATAACGGCCATATGCATCTCTTCGATGCAGAGGCCGGGGTACCTCGCCCTCTATTTCGAGCAAAAATCAACTAGTTATATGAAACAATGGGTGTAAAAGTTAATCAAGAAGGGTGCCTTCATTGTGCTACGTTAACATTTGAGATACTTGTTAATTACATCCATATTCTGCAGTGGATAGAGTTAGTAATTCAGGATTGCATTCACATACGGAGTATACTATGTATGCTGATGACTGATTAGTACTAATTCGTTGCAAGCAACGGTTCATTCATATTCAGATAAAGGATGTGATCGTTAAGTCATATACTTATGAAAGTCCTTATGCATCTCTCTAATGCAGATGGCGGGGGTCTCTCGTCCTCCTTTTGGAGCAAAAATCAATTAGTTATATATGAAACAATGGGTGTAAAAGGTTATCAAAAAGGGTGCCTTCATAGTGCTACCTTATCTTTTGAGATACTGGTTAATTACATCCATATTCTGCAGTGGCGTAGAATTACTAATTCAGGAATGCAATCACATACTGAGCATACTATGTTTGTTGGTGACTAATTAGTACTAATTCATTGCAAGCAACGGTTCATTCATATTCAGCAAAAGGCGGTGTGATCATTAAGTCATTTATGAAAGGTAAAATATAAACAAGGTAGTTCATGAATAACTTCATTGATTAAGGCAGTGTATCATGCAATGCAACATAAGGACTGAAAAAATACCATTTGGGGTGTCCCAGCAGTACGTCCAGCCCCTAATTTCGTCCACCGCAAAAACTTGGCCACCGAGTTCAATGGCATCACAGAACGCCGGCACAATTTGTTCAGGTGTAGGGTTCTTCAGCATTCTCCAGTCGCCACCCCCTTCAAGGTAGAAAATCCTTTTGTCGAACAAGGCGATGAGCTTGTAATCTGCGTACCTCCCACCTTTTGTGGGCACTTGGCAGATTACAATCTTCAACAAATTAATTGCTCGACTCCAGCAAAGATAGTATAACCAATCTTTAGTAGCAGGTTGATATGTAACACCATGACCAATCTTCGGATCAGGTGGGGATGGAAGGGGGATATGTCGCTCGGTGTAGACGTTCACAAGGCACCACTGGCACCCACGATGATCGGCGGCGGCGATCCAGTCGCCGTTCGCGCCAAGCCATTTTCTGTCGTGCATGAACGGCAGGGTGACAGAACGGCGAGGATGGTCAAGGGGCACCAGGTCGTACACGGTAACATGCAGACGAGATGCTGTCGCCACGAACCAGGGATCATCGAACCAATAAGCAGGCGGAGGCATCAGCAGGCAGGGTTCATCCCAATGGTGCATCTTACCTTCATCATTGCTGATCTGGTCGTAGAGCTCCCTGGAACATGCGGCAAGTCGGACGGTGTCGGTAACGTCCAGATGCGCAGCGATGAGGTCGATGTTGTCGCCGGTGAGAGCCTCCAAGTGGCCGTCCCCGCCGCACCGGCAAAGCCTTGAATATTCCATCAGGTGAAGATGGATTTAGATGGATGGCGGATGCAACTTCGCTTGGGGTTTTCGGAGGAGAGGGCGAGCGCTATGGAAGAAACGATGCGCGCCGCGGCCGGGTGGGGTGAGGAGAGAAAGGCCGGTATAGTACTAGTGATGCGGCGTGGTGGGGATCGAGATCCTGCGCGTGCGCGTGATTCTGCGAGGGTGAAGAAAAAGACGATAGACATGCAAGGGGCAAAACCTAGGCAGTACTCTAGGCTGCTGCTGCTGCGACTGGGCGCCGATTTGACTGTTGGTAGATGGTAGACTAGCACGCCACCCATCTATAAATTTGCGACGACGTTTGGTGCAGTGATGTCTCGTCACATCAGCTTGAGCAGAGAGGGCTTTTTTTACAGTTTCCATTACGATATATTTTTCGCCGATAATCGTAGTACTCTATGCCAGAGACACGTACCTTAACACGTGGGCAGCATGCAACCGCGCGAGCACCAAAATGAAATGAGAGATGTTTTAGAGCAGAACTTCATTTTCAATGCCTTTCCTAGCTTGGTTTGGAGGAGCTTCAGTGACTTGATGCTTCCAAGTCTCATTGTGACTAGGTGCCACCATCTACCATCTTTCGAGATCCAACGTTCCAAACTATCTCTTATTTCGAAGCTAAAAAAGAAAAACTATTCAGAAAATTTTGAAAAAAATCCAGTAATATGTAGATGCCTTGTTTTAAAATCTATGAATATTTCATCCCATTCGGATGACTAGCTTGTGATTAAATAGCTTCTTACGTATTCGAGCACTAGTTTAAACTAAATATTATTTGCTCACAAACCAATTATTCAAATCGAATGAAACACCACCAAAATATAAATCGAAATATGCATGATTTACTGCAATGTGAGCGGATAATTCAATCCCACGAAAAGACAATATGCTCCAAGACCAGTAATCTCTTCCCTAGCTTATCTGAACATAACTGACAGTGTCCTTAGAGAACATCTTGCAGCCTCAGTAAAGCCTCAGGTATGAACAAGAAGCATACTGCCATCTACAGATCACGCTAAGAACCACAACCCAGGATCATCCTCATAGCCTATATCATCAAGGTTTCCCTCCAAAATGCTTATGTTTTTGGAAAGTTTTCTTGACGATAGGGAAGATTCTGAAGGGCTTAGATTCGCTACAATAGCAAAAAATGGAAAATTTTCGCCGCTAAAAAGAGTATCCCGCCATTTTAATATACACTTACTAGTAGTTGATCAATTGTGCATTGCAAAACACAAAGTTCAGATCAAATGTGCAACATACCAACAGATAGTTAACTAGCAGTTTTACGAGCACATGGCGATACTAAGGTGATGAAGCAGTTAACTAGCAGAACAAGATCTCCTACTCAGGGACACTCTTGGTGGACGCCGAGATATAGGTCGCTAGCTGTGCACGGAGATCCTCCTTCTCCTTGATAATCGCATTAAGGACGGCGGTTTGTCCGCGCATTAGCACCCTCGAGATCTGCCTCTTGAGCTTTAATTTCAACTTCTGTTCCATGAGATACTTGATGAGGTTGCTTCCAGTATCCATCCATGTGACGCTCTTGTTGTTCAGTTCCACCCAGTAGGCGTTCTGCTGCTTAAGCATGTCGACGCATTGCGCAAGATGAAAGGAGATCTCCTTCTCAGACGCCAAAACTCTGTGAAGACGATCACACTCCAGGGTGAGGGAGTGTTCATTCTCCAGCTGGCTGCCTATGTGGGCCTTGTTCTCTTCCTTTTGCTACAACAATAATTGTATGAAAAAAAAAGAAATCAACCCATTCATATATGAGTATTAGTTACCCGCAAACAATAGGACTACTAATTTCTAGCATGGATATTGATAAAGGAATGGACAACACTCGGACGCTCCACAAATACCACAGGGTTCATCAACACATAATTAATCGGAAAGCAGTGATTACATAAACTATAAAAAAACAAGTGGACAGAGGCATACAGCCTACCTGGCTTGGCCGGGAAACGGGGCCGAACTTAGCTTCGGACGGCCGGACTTGGGGCGCCACCGTCGTTGTGGTTACCGGGGAGACATTTGAACCGCCGGCCCTTTGAGATGTAAATAAATGTAAAAACGGTTAGAAAATACGGTTTTGCTATGTCTCAGTCAACTGAGATTTTTTTAAGTCTAAGTTAATTACAAAAAAGTGCTTGAGTTGCACTTTTCTGTTAAAAAAGTGCAATTGCACTTTTCTACCAGAAAATGTGCAACTGGACCGAGTTGCACTTTTCTTTGAACTGCAGTTGCACTTTTTTGAGCTGACTGAGACTTAAGAAAATCTCAGTCAACTTGGACATAGACACACCCTAGAAAATAAGAATCAACTGAAGGACACCCCGCTAGAAACTTACCCGGACGAACCCTCGCCCTTGATGGTGGTGTTTGCATCATCATCATTCATCAATGTGACGCTCTGGTTATGCAGTTCCACACAAACGCGGTTCTGCTCATTAAGCCTGTCGAGCTCGGCAGTAAAGGTATTGATGCCTTGCTGAAGATTATGGCAGATCTTGTTCTCGGACGCCAAATCTACGTGAACAGGCTCAAACTCTGGGGTAAGGGAGAGTTCATTCCCCAGCTGGCTGCCTATGTGGGCCATGTTCACCTCCATTTGCTGGCACGATCATTGTATGGAACAAAAAAGAATCCAACCAATTCATATATGAGTAATTACACGCAAAAAAATAGGAGTACTACTAATTTCTAGCACAGATCTTGATACAGGAATGGACATCACATGGACGCTCCACAAATATCACAGTGTTCATCAACACATAATTAAAAGGAAAGCCGTGATTACATAAACTACTCCATCCTATCCCTTTTAGTAGTAGTAGTAGTAAACACGGATTTAGTAAAGTTGTATTCTCCCTATGATCCCTTTTAGTTGACTCGGATTTAGTACAAAGTTGTACAAATTTTATTTGACTCAAATTTCAAATAAAATGGATCGGAGGGAGTACTAAATCAGAGTCTATTAAAATGGATTGGAGGGAGTATTAAAAAAAAGTGGATAGAGGCATACAGCCTACCTGGCTTGGCCGTGAAACGGGGCCGAACTCAGCTTCCGACGACCGGACTTGGGGCGCCACCGTCGTGGGGGTTACCGGGTAGACGTTTGAACCGCCGGCCCTGTGAGATGTAAATAAATGGAAAAAACAGTTAGAAAATAAGAATGAACTGGAGGACACGCCACTAGAAACCTACCCGGACGAACCCTCGCCCACTGGCTCGCTCTCCATCGAATAGAGGATAGACTGCTCTGCGAGAATGCTCAGGCGATCATAAGTGGCCATACAACGACGCGCTAGCTGGCTAGATGAGTTTTTCTCGGCGGTCCTAGTCCTCATCGTCTTCCCTAGGATATCCTGCCGCCGGGCCGCCCGGCTCAATGGAGCCATGGCTTGCGAGGTACGTAGTACTTTACTACTCAGTAGTTAGGGTGGAGGGCTGGTGAAGGCTAGTTACTAGCTACCAGCAGAACAGAAAGAGAAGAAGGGCGGAGGGCTGGTCAAGGATAAATCTTACATACACCCAGAAAAGACCATCGTGCCCTCGCGGGGCTTCTGAGCAATTATAGGGACGTCTGTTCTCAAATGGGCAAGATAGGGTACCTTCCCGAGGAAGCATCTAGCACCCAAGCCAATGGACTGCGCGTTGAACAATGGTTACAGTATGTGTGGCATACTGTAAAAGAAAAGATAACAAGGGAAATGCCTGGCAGGGTCCAGAGGTGCATTTAATCGGACATGGGATTCCATAGTACAGTATACACCATAGAGTATGTGAACATAAACACAGAATACAATCAAGTGTTGGACCCTCTCCGCCAAATAAGATCATATATCGTCGTTAGGGCCGCCCTGGTGAATCCTCTGAATGAAAAAAGCCCATAGTTGGCAACCTAAACCCGCCGCTCCGAATAGGAACTTCCGTCCGACGATAACTTTCTGACAACAAAAAATAATTAATTCAGTACTGCATAAACCGCAATTTCAATTAGATAACCACGAAGATTAAGATAGGCGCATGTATCACCTGTCGATGCGAACCCAGATAGTCAGCTCCGTGCACGGTTGATACCATTGCAACGACCGCTCTAGTTCCGACCATTTGGCGGCGCCCGGCGTGGTCGTGCTGTTCGCCAGAATAGTGGCCGTATAGTTGGGGAGCATTAAACCAATCTCAGAGCGATTAAGTAATGGCTTGCCGTGCGACGACATACTCACATTGTACTCCGGCCACACGCACGCCGCCGACCTAACGCACTCAACGGATAGGCAGGCCAGCACGCATCCATTTTTCGGCTGGACTTGCGTATATGTGTGCCAGACGAACACGGTACCATCGTTCCCGTAGAAGATGACCGGACGTCTTGGCTCTGGCGGTGCCAGCACCGGGATGATGAACGCCATCGCGGTGCCGTACGGGATCATGTCCACACAAATCGAATGGATTTCTCTGAGGTGGGCGATGAGCGCTGCTGGCGAGGCGGAGAAGTCGCAGCCGGCCTCTGTGCAGTCGCACGGGCTGTGCGGGCACGCGAGCTCGTGGTCGTGGAGCTCGTTGTAGGCGACCACGCTCCCGCACCCGTCGTGGGGGCACTCCATCCTCTTTAATCTGCTTTGAAGAAGATATTGATGGGGAGGGGAGGGGAGGGGCGAGTGGAGAAGAAGGAAGGTGGTGGCTATTAATTCGGGCCTCACCGTCCCACCAGTTTGGCTAATTAAGGTGACGCTGAAAGTTTCACTGTCTATGTTTTCACACGCAGTACACCTTATATGATGGCCAAAAATGGGATATGAAGATTTTCTCGAAATATCAAAAAAAAAAAGATTGATGTTTGACATATGTGTGATGTTACTCAAAATTGAACTACATGTTACGAATGGACGGTCGGCAATTTTTAGGGAAGAAAATGAATTTTAAAATATTGAAATACTTTGAGTGTCTCTGTGTGAAGCCTTGCACTAAGATCATAGAAATTTCCATTACCCTTGTACGGATGGTGGGTCCTAAAAGTTGAAGTAATTTGAGTGCAACAAAAAGAACTTCAATGAAATTAAGGGCTCCTTTGATTTAAAGGATAGGAAAAGCATAGGAATAGGAAATGTATAGGATTGGAATGGCATGTCTACTTGAATCCTATAGGAAGATGAAGTGTGTTTGATTGTAGCAAAGGAATTTTTTCATGAGCTATGAGCTAATGCTTATTTCCTATAGGAATTACACTACAAGATTCCTATAGGAATTTTTCCTATAGGATATGTTCCTATGAATCAAACAACATGTATAGGAAATTTTCCCATAGGAACCAAATCCTTCACACTTCCTATGCAAATCCTTTGAATCAAAGGAGCCCTAAAAATGTGGACTAGCTTGTGTCGTCATATGAGATATAGATGGTATAAAAATAACAAACTACAATACTAAGAGTGATTTATATAAATCAAGTTTGATTTCTTGCTTTCATGTATGAGTTAATTTATTAACATGGCTTTCTACCCCCCCCCCCACACACACACACAAACACACAAACACACTCTCTCTCTCTCTCAAATGGGGGTGAGAGGAGAAGAAGGATGTTCGTAACTCATGCCTCACCATCCTACCAGACTTTGGTCGATGCCCAACACATTCATGACCTAAAAAGGTGACGTTGACTATTTCATAGTCTACATTTTCACAAGCATTATACAATG
Organism: Lolium multiflorum; assembly: GCA_030979885.1. Taxonomy (NCBI): domain Eukaryota; kingdom Viridiplantae; phylum Streptophyta; class Magnoliopsida; order Poales; family Poaceae; genus Lolium; species Lolium multiflorum. Next base: position 29,472 of record JAUUTY010001223.1, read on the forward strand.
TATATTGGCCAAAATGTGATGTGTAGATTTTCTCGAATTGTACCTTATTTGGATTCATGTTTGACGTATGAGCGGTTTTACTCAAAATTCAACTACATGTTCAAATGCCAGGTCGGAAAATTTGAATGAAGAAAATATAGTTTAAATATTGAAATAAGTGAGCATATGTGTGCGTGTGTGCGTGTGTGTGTGTGTGTCTTTTGTGCACTACGATACGTAAAATTGGCACTACCATTTTACGAATGTGGTGGGTCCTAGAATATTGAAGCAAATTCAAAAAAAATGTGCTAGCTTGAGTCATCGTATGAGATAAAATCGCTATACAAATAACAAACTTACAACCTTAAGGTAATTTAAGAAAGATTTATTATCTTGCTTGCACATGTGTGGTCATGTTGATTGCATTGTATATTAGTATGAACTTAATAATAATTATCCCAAATATTGGCAGCAATGTGCATCTTACCGTTCACATATATTTTATTCAACTTCATTTCACACATAAATACATTCTACTTTATTAGTGTAAAATAAGAGCTTTATGTGAGCTTTATTGTGAAGTGGCTGCCTGAGAGAAGGGCCAAATTTTCAAGGTAACAATTTTGAAACATGGCATACTTCATAAGATGACCATTTAGGTGATATATATGTTGATTATTTCTCGAGTTTGTAATATATGTGGACTTATGTTGAGTTTTAACCAATTTTAGTCAATTTAAAATTGCATGTTCTTTAAAGTTCGGCACGAGTTTTGGTAGAAAATCTGCAGATTTTACCATGGTAAGGTGTTATGCTTCATGCATGAAAAATCTACAAAGAAAAGATGAACAATTTGTACGAATGGTGAAGCCGGTGAATTTGAAGCAAATTGAATGCAACCAAAGGAAATTCATTAAAACTAAAAAAAAGATGAAGAGTTCACGAGGAAATGGTATGGCGATTTGAAAAGAAAATGAATCACTACATATGTGAATCTGGTCATAGTAAACGAAAATGCCAAGTAGAGTTTCCAATTTTGTTCATAAAAATAGATCAAATTTGAACTAGATTTGTGATGTAGATTGGTCATAGAAACCGCTATAAGCCATCGCAATGTACGGAAGTGAATAATTCTAGGCATCCATATTTTAATTACTTCATGTAATGTAATTGAACAAGCTAGATTGGGTATTGCCCCATGAAATTGTACCACACATGCCAACAATAGTAAACCTGGTTGCTTACAAGTACGCCAACATTATGTGGCTTGATTAAATGTGCATTAAACTTAAAATGCCTATTTATTTATATTGTTTTAGTAGTCGTATGACAGTGAAGGATCCAGAGTTGCATTAATCGGCGAATTGGGTTACATATTACATAGAATAATTCATGGTAAACATAAAATACATCCAATCCGTCAATATTTTTAGATAAAGGTCTAAGTAGTCCTTCCCCACCGAAGTAGATGACCACCTCCAACACTACGGCCGTCCTGACAAGAACCATCAGCAAAACGTCTCTTTTAGTCCTTGTACTGAGTACTTTGAAGCAGGAAGCCCCAGACACACCCTTCCTTTTACGGTGATGAAGCAATATTAAACATCAAAAGAAGAGGCAGAACAAGATCTCCTACTCAGGGACACTTGGTGGACGCCGAGATATAGGTCGCTACCTGTGCACCGAGATCCTCTTCTCCTTGCTAATCGCCCTGTCACAAGAAAAACAAATTAATTCAGCATTACTTAAATCCGCATTAGCATCGTCCCAATAAGATTGAGGGTAGTGTTATGTTCACTCACTCCTTATCGATGCGCAAATAGATAGTCAGCTGCTTCGATGATTCATTGCCGCACAGGTACCGCGGCGGCACCGAGAGGAAGGAAGTGACATCTCCCAAAGAAACTGTGCCCGGAGTCGGGCTGCTCGTCGGCTCTAATACCGCCTTCACCACGTCAAACAAGTGTTCCCCGGTAAGCTTACGCGGCCCCGGCATCGGCGGGCCGTTCGCCCACATTGTCACCCTATACCGGGGCAAGTTGCACGCCGCCGGCCTGACGCACACGAAGGATACCGCGGTGTCCATGCCGCAAGGGTGGATGTGCAAGGCGAACACTGCGCCATCCGTCCCGTAGCCGATGAGCTGTAGTTTTGGCGAGCCCGGTGCCGGCACCTTCAGATGAACAAATCCGAAGTCCTCGTCGTACGGGAACCTATCCACAGCGGTCAAGTGGGCTTCTCTGAGGTGTAGGATGAACGGTACCTTCGAATCGGCGAATTCGCAGCCGGGGTGCGTGCAGAAGCAAGAGCCGTGCGGGCACGCCATCATGTGCTTGTCTTCCTCGTTGTAAGGGATCTCCCTCCCGCACCAGTCGTTGATACACTGGATCGTCGGCTTCAGAGGCTGCTTCTTCGGCACAGGCAACTCCATAGTCTAAGGTCTGATGAGGGATCGGAAAGGGGCGCGGGGGGTTGTGGCGGCGGCGGCGCGAGCGAGGGGGGAGCAGTGAGAAGCTGAGAACTGAGAAGGGAGATTGATGTTTATGGAGATTGATGTTTCTTTATAATAATATAGAGGGCTCTTCTTTTAACGGGAGCCTCTAGACTGGTGGACACATAACCTGTGCTCACTGAAGTGTGGGACCTCACGCATGGGAACCACACGTAAGTGACAGACCAGTTGGTGTACTCGGGTGATTATTATAATGTATAAGTACTCCATAGTTTCCTATAGATCCAAGGGTAGGAAAGCCAAGTTATCTCATTTACAAGACATTATTTTTTCCATGAAGCCAAGTGTATCCCCCTCCCCCAGTGATTTGACCTAGATTTGAAATCAAGGCACACGTGATTCAAAAAAGGCAATCTAAAAACATGGAGTATTCATCATTTTGTAGTACATATATCTAGGGAAAATACCAAACATGCCATACCAGTGTTTTAGAGAAGAACCCTCAAGTAGATTGGCACCATGTTGGAGTTCGTCTAGCTAAATTTCCTCCCACATGCATGTGAGCTTGGTACCACTACACAAGAACCATGCCAAACTTTTGAATCATGGCCCAATTTTATGTATATATTTGCAACTTTTCATCATGCAAGCATGAATACTTTGCAAAATATGTGCATTTTGGGTTGTCGCCCATAAATGTGTTTTTGCTTGTCTGCCACCAATCAAGTTTTCATTCGCGGGGAAACATGCATGACAGGATGACCATTTCCAAGGTTTCATGAATTATCTCAATGTGCATCTATATATATACAATTTCTTGGGCTAAATCCGATAAAATGCAAATTTGACACAGTGTGTAGATGAAGTACAGATCAAACAAATAATTTAAAAAATACATGGGTGTGTGGCCTGAATGTGTGGATCGAGCCAAGTACATTTTATATAATAATGGCCAAACACATGCACCGCACCCTCGTACTAGAGCAAATTAAAACAAGCAGGGTGAGAGCATCGTGAGATTGCTCGACCTAGCTAAATTTTAAAACAAGCCGAATTAATAAGTTATTGTGTGGGGATTGATAGAAAAGATCGAAACAAAGCATGCATAGTCATATCATTTGTGGTTTACATAATACCTCTATGAACAGTACCAAATAAACATGGCATATATACACTTCTATGTTTAGACAAGAACCCTGCATATTTTTTTGCACCATGTGTTTGAGGCCTCGCTTCCCCAGAAGTGTGTGTGAGAGCATTTTGCATGCTACGAGAAAACAATGCCAAACATTTGAATCGCATGACTCATTTTTTGGTAGTGATATATAGGTTTATGGTTTATATATATAAGGTTTAGTGTTAGGGTCTAGGGGTTTAATATAATTAGGGTTTAGGGTTTATAGAGATTCACATCATCTGTTTCATTTCACATTTGTGATGTACAATACTACATACCTAAGTAAAATCGATCCATTCTTAGTCACTCCAAAATGGAGCTCGTGGCCGGGAGGTTTTTGGAATTTCCATGTTTGAAACCCAATACCACTTCTCTTTGGTTCAAAAACCTCCCAAAATTAAGCCCGTTTTCAAATATTTCAAACTTATTCAAATTTGGTTCAAATTTGAAAGACATACAAGTTATATCACACATATTGCATACATTTTCACACAAACTGCACTAGATGCTAACCCTATAATTTGAGACCATTTGGACGAGGTCGAAAAAATTCTTGGATTAGAATCGTGTTGTTCGAACCCCGTAGTTGGATTTTTTTTTGAACCCTTGATCTGTAGAACTGGGCAAAACCCGAGTTTAACCTATTTAATTATAGATTCGTATATCGATTTTTCTACTACCTTTTTATTATTACTATGCAGCACATGGGTGTTTGCCCGTCGAGTGAAACACGGAGGAAGAGGGATCACTCGGAAGGAGAGAAGAAGGGGTGTCTCCCCTTTTTCGGGTGATGATGTTGACTTTTGTGCAGGGTTTGTCAGTGAGCAGGAGGTGCGAGCGAGCGAGCGAGCGAGTCGAGCGAGGCCGAGAATGAGAGAGATTTGTTTTTTTTTGTGAGAGGGACAACCGAAGGATCCAGAAGGACCCACAGACTTCCAATACGCATCTGATGCGTCTTCTCTTGACAAAGAAGATGGTGGGAGTTTGCGTACCTACTGCACGTGACTTGTTCTCACTGAAGTGTGGGACCTCAAGGGTGGGCACCACACGTAAGTGACAGACCTGTTGGTGTAAAAACTCGGTTGATTATAATAGTGCATTAGAACAAAGTTTCATATGGATTCAAGGGTAGGAAATCCAAGTTAACTCATTTACGTGTTAAACTTATCTAAATCTTGGTCAAACATAGGATTTGACCAAGATTCAAATGGGCAGAAAAATAAAAAAACAGAAAAATGAAAAACCAAATCACATAGTCTTCTTATGTCATGTAGTAAGCAGTAAAGTTGATAAAAAAAAGGTCCATACATATTCAAACCACACAAATCATGTATCTATATATACCCCCTAACCCCTAAACTCCGTCTTATGAAGTCAAACATGGAAATTTCAAAAACCATCCTAAGAGCTACATTTTGGGGTGACTAAGAAGGATACATGCTTCCCTTTTCATTTTCATGTTTTAAACTTGTTTAAATTATCTTGGTCAAACCTAGGATTAGACAAGATTCAAATGGGCATCAAAATTGAAAAAAATTCAGCAAAAAAAAACCAAAGCAAATAGTTTTCTTATGTCATATAGTAAGCATTAAAGTTGATAAACAAGGTCTAGACATAATCAAACCAGACAAATCATGTAGCTATACCCCCTAACCCCTAAACTCTGTCTTATGAATTGAAGTCAAGCATGTGAAGAGAAGTGGTTTTGGGTTTCAAACATGGAAATTTCAAAAACCTCCCAAAAGCTTCATTTTAGAGTGACTAAGAAGGATCCATGCTTACCTTTTCATTTTCATGTTTTAAACTTGTTTAAATTATCTTGGTCGTCAAACCTAGGATTTGACAAGATCCAAATGGGCATCAAATTAAAAAAAAAAGAAAAAAGAAAAACCAAAGCAAATAGTTTTCTTATGTCATATATATAGTAAGCATTGAAGTTGATAAACAAGGTCCATACATATTCAAACAACACAAATCATGTATCTATACCCCTAACCCCTAAATTGATTAACTATGTCTTATGAAGTCAAGCATGTGAAGAGAAGTGGTTTTGGGTTTCAAACATGGAAATTTCAAAAACCTCCCAAAAGCTTCATTTTAGAGTGACTAAGAAGGATCCATGCTTACATTTGCATTTTCATATTTTAAACTTGTTTAAATCATTATCAAACCTAGGATTTGACCAAGATACAAATGGGTGGGCACAAAATTCAAAAAAATCAGAAAAATGAAAAACAAAAGCACATAGTCTTCTTATATATGTCATATCGTAAGCATTCGAGTTGATAAACGAGGTCTAGGTATATATATCCAAACCAGACAAATCATGTATCTACCCCCCATCGATCTTATGAAGTCTAGCATGAAGAGAAGTCGTTTTGGGTTTCAAACATGGAAATTTCAAGAACATCCCAAAAGCTTCATTTTAGAGTGACTAAGAAGGATACATGCTTACCTTTTAATTTTCATGTTTTAAACTTGTTTAAATCTTGGTTGAACCTAGGATTTGACCAAGATTCAAATATATGGGAATAAAATTCAGAAAAAACAGAAAAATGAAAAACCAAAGCACATAGTCTTCTTATGTCTATAGTTAGCATTAAAGTTGATAAACAGGTCTAGACATATTCAAACTAGAAAATCATGTATATATCTACACCCCTAACCCTAAACTCTGTCTTATGAAGTCAAGCATGCATGAAGAGAAGTGGTTTTTTTGTTCCAAACATGGAAATTTCAAAAACCCTCCCAAGAGCTACATTTTGGGGTGACTAAGAAGGAAAGATGCTTATTTTTTCATATTCATGATTTAAACTTGTTTAAACCATGGTCAAACCTAGGATTTGACCAAGATTCAAATGGGCATCAAAATTGAAAAAAAATCAGCAAAAAGAAAAACCAAAGCAAATAGTTTTCTTATGTTATATAGTAAGCATTAAAGTTGATAAACAAGGTCTAGACATATTCAAACCAGACAAATCATGTATCTATACCCCTAACCCCTAAACTCTGTCTTATGAAGTCAAGCATGAAGAGAAGTGGTTTTGGGTTTCAAACATGGAAATTTCAAAAACCTCCCAAAAGCCCCTTTGCAAATATTTCAAACTTATTCAAATTTGGTTCAAATTTGAAAGACATACAAGTTATAGCACACATAGTGCATACATTTTCACACAAACTGCACTAGATGCTAACCCTATAATTTGAGGCCATTTGGATGAGGTCGAAAAAATTCTTGGATTAGAATCGTGTTGTTCGAACCCCGTAGTTGGATTTTTTTGAACCCTTGATCTGTAGAACTGGGCAAAACCCGAGTTTAACCTATTTAATTATAGATTCGTATATCGATTTTTCTACTACCTTTTTATTATTACTATGCAGCACATGGGTGTTTGCCCGTCGAGTGAAACACGGAGGAAGAGGGATCACTCGGAAGGAGAGAAGAAGGGGGTGTCTCCCCTTTTTCGGGTGATGATGTTGACTTTTGTGCAGGGTTTGTCAGTGAGCAGGAGGTGCGAGCGAGCGAGCGAGCGAGCGAGTCGAGCGAGGCCGAGAATGAGAGAGATTTGTTTTTTTGTGAGAGGGACAACCGAAGGATCCAGAAGGACCCACAGACTTCCAATACGCATCTGATGCGTCTTCTCTTGACAAAGAAGATGGCTGGGAGTTTGCGTACCTACTGCACGTGACTTGTGCTCACTGAAGTGTGGGACCTGAAGGGTGGGCACCACACGTAAGTGACAGACCTGTTGGTGTAAAAACTCGGTTGATTATAATAGTGCATTAGAACAAAGTTTCCTATGGATTCAAGGGTAGGAAATCCAAGTTAACTCATTTACGTGTTAAACTTGTCTAAATCTTGGTCAAACCTAGGATTTGACCAAGATTCAAATGGGCAGAAAAATAAAAAAACAGAAAAATGAAAAACAAAATCACATAGTCTTCTTATGTCATATAGTAAGCATTAAAGTTGATAAACAAGGTCTAGACATATCAAACCATACAAATCATGTATCTACCCCTAACCCCTAAACTCCGTCTTATGAAGTCAAGCATGAAGAGAAGTGGTTTTGGGTTTCAAACATGGAAATTTCAAAATCCTCCCAAAAGCCCCTTTTCAAATATTTCAAACTTATTCAAATTTGGTTCAAATTTGAAAGACATACAAGTTATAGCACACATAGTGCATACATTTTCACAAAAACTGCACTAGATGCTAACCCTATAGCTTGAGGCCATTTGGATGAGGTCGAAAAAATTCTTGGATTAGAATCGTGTTGTTCGAACCCCGTAGTTGGATTTTTTGAACCCTTGATCTGTAGAACTGGGCAAAACCCGAGTTTAGAGTGACTAAGAAGGATACATGCTTCCCTTTTCATTTTCATGTTTTAAACTTGTTTAAATTATCTTGGTCAAACCTAGGATTAGACAAGATTCAAATGGGCATCAAAATTGAAAAAAAATCAGCAAAAAGGAAAACCAAAGCAAATAGTTTTCTTATGTCATATAGTAAGCATTAAAGTTGATAAACAAGGTCTAGACATATCAAACCATACAAATCATGTATCTACCCCTAACCCCTAAACTCCGTCTTATGAAGTCAAGCATGAAGAGAAGTGGTTTTGGGTTTCAAACATGGAAATTTCAAAATCCTCCCAAAAGCCCCTTTTCAAATATTTCAAACTTATTCAAATTTGGTTCAAATTTGAAAGACATACAAGTTATAGCACACATAGTGCATACATTTTCACAAAAACTGCACTAGATGCTAACCCTATAGCTTGAGGCCATTTGGATGAGGTCGAAAAAATTCTTGGATTAGAATCGTGTTGTTCGAACCCCGTAGTTGGATTTTTTTGAACCCTTGATCTGTAGAACTGGGCAAAACCCGAGTTTAGAGTGACTAAGAAGGATACATGCTTCCCTTTTCATTTTCATGTTTTAAACTTGTTTAAATTATCTTGGTCAAACCTAGGATTAGACAAGATTCAAATGGGCATCAAAATTGAAAAAAAATCAGCAAAAAGGAAAACCAAAGCAAATAGTTTTCTTATGTCATATAGTAAGCATTAAAGTTGATAAACAAGGTCTAGACATATTCAAACCAGACAAATCATGTAGCTATACCCCTAACCCCTAAACTCCGTCTTATGAAGTCAAGCATGAAGAGAAGTGGTTTTGGGTTTCAAATATGGAAATTTCAAAAACCTCCCAAAAGCTTCATTTTAGAGTGACTAAGAAGGATCCATGCTTCCCTTTTCATTTTCATGTTTTAAACTTGTTTAAATTATCTTGGTCAAACCTAGGATTTGACAAGAGATTCAAATGGGCATCAAATTTGAAAAAAAATCAGAAAAAAGAAAAACCAAAGCAAATAGTTTTCTTATGTCATATAGTAAGCATTGAATTTGATAAACAAGGTCCATACATATTCAAACCACACAAATCATGTATCTATACCCCCTAAGCCCTAAATTAATTAACTATGTCTTATGAAGTCAAGCATGTGAAGAGAAGTGGTTTTGGGTTTCAAACATGGAAATTTCAAAAACCTCCCAAAAGCTTCATTTTAGACAGACTAAGAAGGATCCATGCTTACATTTGCATTTTCATATTTTAAACTTGTTTAAATCATTATCAAACCTAGGATTTGACCAAGATACAAATGGGTGGGCACAAAATTCAAAAAAATCAGAAAAATGAAAAACAAAAGCACATAGTCTTCTTATATATGTCATATCGTAAGCATTCGAGTTGATAAACGAGGTCTAGGTATATCCAAACCAGACAAATCATGTATCTACCCCCCGTCGATCTTATGAAGTCTAGCATGAAGAGAAGTCGTTTTGGGTTTCAAACATGGAAATTTCAAGAACATCCCAAAAGCTTCATTTTAGAGTGACTAAGAAGGATACATGCTTACCTTTTAATTTTCATGTTTTAAACTTGTTTAAATCTTGGTTGAACCTAGGATTTGACCAAGATTCAAATATATGGGAATAAAATTCAGAAAAAACAGAAAAATGAAAAACCAAAGCACATAGTCTTCTTATGTCTATAGTTAGCATTAAAGTTGATAAACAGGTCTAGACATATTCAAACTAGAAAATCATGTATATATCTACACCCCTAACCCTAAACTCTGTCTTATGAAGTCAAGCATGCATGAAGAGAAGTGGTTTTTTTTGTTCCAAACATGGAAATTTCAAAAACCCTCCCAAGAGCTACATTTTGGGGTGACTAAGAAGGAAAGATGCTTATTTTTTCATATTCATGATTTAAACTTGTTTAAACCATGGTCAAACCTAGGATTTGACCAAGATTCAAATGGGCATCAAAATTGAAAAAAAATCAGCAAAAATAAAAACCAAAGCAAATAGTTTTCTTATGTTATATAGTAAGCATTAAAGTTGATAAACAAGGTCTAGACATATTCAAACCAGACAAATCATGTATCTATACCCCCTAACCCCTAAACTCTGTCTTATGAAGTCAAGCATGAAGAGAAGTGGTTTTGGGTTTCAAACATGGAAATTTGAAAAACCTCCCAAAAGCCCCTTTGCAAATATTTCAAACTTATTCAAATTTGGTTCAAATTTGAAAGACATACAAGTTATAGCACACATAGTGCATACATTTTCACACAAACTGCACTAGATGCTAACCCTATAATTTGAGGCCATTTGGATGAGGTCGAAAAAATTCTTGGATTAGAATCGTGTTGTTCGAACCCCGTAGTTGGATTTTTTTTTTTGAACCCTTGATCTGTAGAACTGGGCAAAACCCGAGTTTAACCTATTTAATTATAGATTCGTATATCGATTTTTCTACTACCTTTTTATTATTACTATGCAGCACATGGGTGTTTGCCCGTCGAGTGAAACACGGAGGAAGAGGGATCACTCGGAAGGAGAGAAGAAGGGGTGTCTCCCCTTTTTCGGGTGATGATGTTGACTTTTGTGCAGGGTTTGTCAGTGAGCAGGAGCGAGCGAGCGAGCGAGCGAGTCGAGCGAGGCCGAGAATGAGAGAGATTTGTTTTTTTGTGAGAGGGACAACCGAAGGATCCAGAAGGACCCACAGACTTCCAATACGCATCTGATGCGTCTTCTCTTGACAAAGAAGATGGCTGGGAGTTTGCGTACCTACTGCACGTGACTTGTGCTCACTGAAGTGTGGGACCTCAAGGGTGGGCACCACACGTAAGTGACAGACCTGTTGGTGTAAAAACTCGGTTGATTATAATAGTGCATTAGAACAAAGTTTCCTATGGATTCAAGGGTAGGAAATCCAAGTTAACTCATTTACGTGTTAAACTTGTCTAAATCTTGGTCAAACCTAGGATTTGACCAAGATTCAAATGGGCAGAAAAATAAAAAACAAATTCACATAGTCTTCTTATGTCATATAGTAAGCATTAAAGTTGATAAACAAGGTCTAGACATATCAAACCATACAAATCATGTATCTACCCCTAACCCCTAAACTCCGTCTTATGAAGTCAAGCATGAAGAGAAGTGGTTTTGGGTTTCAAACATGGAAATTTGAAAAACCTCCCAAAAGCCCCTTTGCAAATATTTCAAACTTATTCAAATTTGGTTCAAATTTGAAAGACATACAAGTTATAGCACACATAGTGCATACATTTTCACAAAAACTGCACTAGATGCTAACCCTATAGCTTGAGGCCATTTGGATGAGGTCGAAAAAATTCTTGGATTAGAATCGTGTTGTTCGAACCCCGTAGTTGGATTTTTTTGAACCTTGATCTGTAGAACTGGGCAAAACCCGAGTTTAGAGTGACTAAGAAGGATACATGCTTCCCTTTTCATTTTCATGTTTTAAACTTGTTTAAATTATCTTGGTCAAACCTAGGATTAGACAAGATTCAAATGGGCATCAAAATTGAAAAAAAATCAGCAAAAAGGAAAACCAAAGCAAATAGTTTTCTTATGTCATATAGTAAGCATTAAAGTTGATAAACAAGGTCTAGACATATTCAAACCAGACAAATCATGTAGCTATACCCCTAACCCCTAAACTCTATCTTATGAAGTCAAGCATGTGAAGAGAAGTGGTTTTGGGTTTCAAACATGGAAATTTCAAAAACCTCCCAAAAGCTTCATTTTAGAGTGACTAAGAAGGATCCATGCTTCCCTTTTCATTTTCATGTTTTAAACTTGTTTAAATTATCTTGGTCGTCAAACCTAGGATTTGACAAGCAGATTCAAATGGGCATCAAATTTGAAAAAAAAACAGAAAAAAGAAAAACCAAAGCAAATAGTTTTCTTATGTCATATAGTAAGCATTGAATTTGATAAACAAGGTCCATACATATTCAAACCACACAAATCATGTATCTATACCCCCTAAGCCCTAAATTAATTAACTATGTCTTATGAAGTCAAGCATGTGAAGAGAAGTGGTTTTGGGTTTCAAACATGGAAATTTCAAAAACCTCCCAAAAGCTTCATTTTAGACAGACTAAGAAGGATCCATGCTTACATTTGCATTTTCATATTTTAAACTTGTTTAAATCATTATCAAACCTAGGATTTGACCAAGATACAAATGGGTGGGCACAAAATTCAAAAAAATCAGAAAAATGAAAAACAAAAGCACATAGTCTTCTTATATATGTCATATCGTAAGCATTCGAGTTGATAAACGAGGTCTAGGTATATCCAAACCAGACAAATCATGTATCTACCCCCCGTCGATCTTATGAAGTCTAGCATGAAGAGAAGTCGTTTTGGGTTTCAAACATGGAAATTTCAAGAACATCCCAAAAGCTTCATTTTAGAGTGACTAAGAAGGATACATGCTTACCTTTTAATTTTCATGTTTTAAACTTGTTTAAATCTTGGTTGAACCTAGGATTTGACCAAGATTCAAATATATGGGAATAAAATTCAGAAAAAAACAGAAAAATGAAAAACCAAAGCACATAGTCTTCTTATGTCTATAGTTAGCATTAAAGTTGATAAACAGGTCTAGACATATTCAAACTAGAAAATCATGTATATATCTACACCCCTAACCCTAAACTCTGTCTTATGAAGTCAAGCATGCATGAAGAGAAGTGGTTTTTTTTGTTCCAAACATGGAAATTTCAAAAACCCTCCCAAGAGCTACATTTTGGGGTGACTAAGAAGGAAAGATGCTTATTTTTTCATATTCATGATTTAAACTTGTTTAAACCATGGTCAAACCTAGGATTTGACCAAGATTCAAATGGGCATCAAAATTGAAAAAAAATCAGCAAAAATAAAAACCAAAGCAAATAGTTTTCTTATGTTATATAGTAAGCATTAAAGTTGATAAACAAGGTCTAGACATATTCAAACCAGACAAATCATGTATCTATACCCCCTAACCCCTAAACTCTGTCTTATGAAGTCAAGCATGAAGAGAAGTGGTTTTGGGTTTCAAACATGGAAATTTGAAAAACCTCCCAAAAGCCCCTTTGCAAATATTTCAAACTTATTCAAATTTGGTTCAAATTTGAAAGACATACAAGTTATAGCACACATAGTGCATACATTTTCACACAAACTGCACTAGATGCTAACCCTATAATTTGAGGCCATTTGGATGAGGTCGAAAAAATTCTTGGATTAGAATCGTGTTGTTCGAACCCCGTAGTTGGATTTTTTTTTGAACCCTTGATCTGCAGAACTGGGCAAAACCCGAGTTTAACCTATTTAATTATAGATTCGTATATCGATTTTTCTACTACCTTTTTATTATTACTATGCAGCACATGGGTGTTTGCCCGTCGAGTGAAACACGGAGGAAGAGGGATCACTCGGAAGGAGAGAAGAAGGGGGTGTCTCCCCTTTTTCGGGTGATGATGTTGACTTTTGTGCAGGGTTTGTCAGTGAGCAGGAGGTGCGAGCGAGCGAGCGAGCGAGTCGAGCGAGGCCGAGAATGAGAGAGATTTGTTTTTTTGTGAGAGGGACAACCGAAGGATCCAGAAGGACCCACAGACTTCCAATACGCATCTGATGCGTCTTCTCTTGACAAAGAAGATGGCTGGGAGTTTGCGTACCTACTGCACGTGACTTGTGCTCACTGAAGTGTGGGACCTCAAGGGTGGGCACCACACGTAAGTGACAGACCTGTTGGTGTAAAAACTCGGTTGATTATAATAGTGCATTAGAACAAAGTTTCCTATGGATTCAAGGGTAGGAAATCCAAGTTAACTCATTTACGTGTTAAACTTGTCTAAATCTTGGTCAAACCTAGGATTTGACCAAGATTCAAATGGGCAGAAAAATAAAAAACAAATTCACATAGTCTTCTTATGTCATATAGTAAGCATTAAAGTTGATAAACAAGGTCTAGACATATCAAACCATACAAATCATGTATCTACCCCTAACCCCTAAACTCCGTCTTATGAAGTCAAGCATGAAGAGAAGTGGTTTTGGGTTTCAAACATGGAAATTTGAAAAACCTCCCAAAAGCCCCTTTGCAAATATTTCAAACTTATTCAAATTTGGTTCAAATTTGAAAGACATACAAGTTATAGCACACATAGTGCATACATTTTCACAAAAACTGCACTAGATGCTAACCCTATAGCTTGAGGCCATTTGGATGAGGTCGAAAAAATTCTTGGATTAGAATCGTGTTGTTCGAACCCCGTAGTTGGATTTTTTTGAACCCTTGATCTGTAGAACTGGGCAAAACCCGAGTTTAGAGTGACTAAGAAGGATACATGCTTCCCTTTTCATTTTCATGTTTTAAACTTGTTTAAATTATCTTGGTCAAACCTAGGATTAGACAAGATTCAAATGGGCATCAAAATTGAAAAAAAAATCAGCAAAAAGGAAAACCAAAGCAAATAGTTTTCTTATGTCATATAGTAATTAAGCATTAAAGTTGATAAACAAGGTCTAGACATATTCAAACCAGACAAATCATGTAGCTATACCCCCTAACCCCTAAACTCTATCTTATGAAGTCAAGCATGTGAAGAGAAGTGGTTTTGGGTTTCAAACATGGAAATTTCAAAACCTCCCAAAAGCTTCATTTTAGAGTGACTAAGAAGGATCCATGCTTCCCTTTTCATTTTCATGTTTTAAACTTGTTTAAATTATCTTGGTCGTCAAACCTAGGATTTGACAAGCAGATTCAAATGGGCATCAAATTTGAAAAAAAATCAGAAAAAAGAAAAACCAAAGCAAATAGTTTTCTTATGTCATATAGTAAGCATTGAATTTGATAAACAAGGTCCATACATATTCAAACCACACAAATCATGTATCTATACCCCCTAAGCCCTAAATTAATTAACTATGTCTTATGAAGTCAAGCATGTGAAGAGAAGTGGTTTTGGGTTTCAAACATGGAAATTTCAAAAACCTCCCAAAAGCTTCATTTTAGACAGACTAAGAAGGATCCATGCTTACATTTGCATTTTCATATTTTAAACTTGTTTAAATCATTATCAAACCTAGGATTTGACCAAGATACAAATGGGTGGGCACAAAATTCAAAAAAATCAGAAAAATGAAAAACAAAAGCACATAGTCTTCTTATATATGTCATATCGTAAGCATTCGAGTTGATAAACGAGGTCTAGGTATATCCAAACCAGACAAATCATGTATCTACCCCCCGTCGATCTTATGAAGTCTAGCATGAAGAGAAGTCGTTTTGGGTTTCAAACATGGAAATTTCAAGAACATCCCAAAAGCTTCATTTTAGAGTGACTAAGAAGGATACATGCTTACCTTTTAATTTTCATGTTTTAAACTTGTTTAAATCTTGGTTGAACCTAGGATTTGACCAAGATTCAAATATATGGGAATAAAATTCAGAAAAAACAGAAAAATGAAAAACCAAAGCACATAGTCTTCTTATGTCTATAGTTAGCATTAAAGTTGATAAACAGGTCTAGACATATTCAAACTAGAAAATCATGTATATATCTACACCCCTAACCCTAAACTCTGTCTTATGAAGTCAAGCATGCATGAAGAGAAGTGGTTTTTTTTGTTCCAAACATGGAAATTTCAAAAACCCTCCCAAGAGCTACATTTTGGGGTGACTAAGAAGGAAAGATGCTTATTTTTTCATATTCATGATTTAAACTTGTTTAAACCATGGTCAAACCTAGGATTTGACCAAGATTCAAATGGGCATCAAAATTGAAAAAAAAATCAGCAAAAATAAAAACCAAAGCAAATAGTTTTCTTATGTTATATAGTAAGCATTAAAGTTGATAAACAAGGTCTAGACATATTCAAACCAGACAAATCATGTATCTATACCCCTAACCCCTAAACTCTGTCTTATGAAGTCAAGCATGAAGAGAAGTGGTTTTGGGTTTCAAACATGGAAATTTGAAAAACCTCCCAAAAGCCCCTTTGCAAATATTTCAAACTTATTCAAATTTGGTTCAAATTTGAAAGACATACAAGTTATAGCACACATAGTGCATACATTTTCACACAAACTGCACTAGATGCTAACCCTATAATTTGAGGCCATTTGGATGAGGTCGAAAAAATTCTTGGATTAGAATCGTGTTGTTCGAACCCCGTAGTTGGATTTTTTTTTTGAACCCTTGATCTGCAGAACTGGGCAAAACCCGAGTTTAACCTATTTAATTATAGATTCGTATATCGATTTTTCTACTACCTTTTTATTATTACTATGCAGCACATGGGTGTTTGCCCGTCGAGTGAAACACGGAGGAAGAGGGATCACTCGGAAGGAGAGAAGAAGGGGGTGTCTCCCCTTTTTCGGGTGATGATGTTGACTTTTGTGCAGGGTTTGTCAGTGAGCAGGAGGTGCGAGCGAGCGAGCGAGCGAGTCGAGCGAGGCCGAGAATGAGAGAGATTTGTTTTTTTGTGAGAGGGACAACCGAAGGATCCAGAAGGACCCACAGACTTCCAATACGCATCTGATGCGTCTTCTCTTGACAAAGAAGATGGCTGGGAGTTTGCGTACCTACTGCACGTGACTTGTGCTCACTGAAGTGTGGGACCTCAAGGGTGGGCACCACACGTAAGTGACAGACCTGTTGGTGTAAAAACTCGGTTGATTATAATAGTGCATTAGAACAAAGTTTCCTATGGATTCAAGGGTAGGAAATCCAAGTTAACTCATTTACGTGTTAAACTTGTCTAAATCTTGGTCAAACCTAGGATTTGACCAAGATTCAAATGGGCAGAAAAATAAAAAACAAATTCACATAGTCTTCTTATGTCATATAGTAAGCATTAAAGTTGATAAACAAGGTCTAGACATATCAAACCATACAAATCATGTATCTACCCCTAACCCCTAAACTCCGTCTTATGAAGTCAAGCATGAAGAGAAGTGGTTTTGGGTTTCAAACATGGAAATTTGAAAAACCTCCCAAAAGCCCCTTTGCAAATATTTCAAACTTATTCAAATTTGGTTCAAATTTGAAAGACATACAAGTTATAGCACACATAGTGCATACATTTTCACAAAAACTGCACTAGATGCTAACCCTATAGCTTGAGGCCATTTGGATGAGGTCGAAAAAATTCTTGGATTAGAATCGTGTTGTTCGAACCCCGTAGTTGGATTTTTTTGAACCCTTGATCTGTAGAACTGGGCAAAACCCGAGTTTAGAGTGACTAAGAAGGATACATGCTTCCCTTTTCATTTTCATGTTTTAAACTTGTTTAAATTATCTTGGTCAAACCTAGGATTAGACAAGATTCAAATGGGCATCAAAATTGAAAAAAAATCAGCAAAAAGGAAAACCAAAGCAAATAGTTTTCTTATGTCATATATATAGTAAGCATTGAAGTTGATAAACAAGGTCCATACATATTCAAACAACACAAATCATGTATCTATACCCCTAACCCCTAAATTGATTAACTATGTCTTATGAAGTCAAGCATGTGAAGAGAAGTGGTTTTGGGTTTCAAACATGGAAATTTCAAAAACCTCCCAAAAGCTTCATTTTAGAGTGACTAAGAAGGATCCATGCTTACATTTGCATTTTCATATTTTAAACTTGTTTAAATCATTATCAAACCTAGGATTTGACCAAGATACAAATGGGTGGGCACAAAATTCAAAAAAATCAGAAAAATGAAAAACAAAAGCACATAGTCTTCTTATATATGTCATATCGTAAGCATTCGAGTTGATAAACGAGGTCTAGGTATATATATCCAAACCAGACAAATCATGTATCTACCCCCCATCGATCTTATGAAGTCTAGCATGAAGAGAAGTCGTTTTGGGTTTCAAACATGGAAATTTCAAGAACATCCCAAAAGCTTCATTTTAGAGTGACTAAGAAGGATACATGCTTACCTTTTAATTTTCATGTTTTAAACTTGTTTAAATCTTGGTTGAACCTAGGATTTGACCAAGATTCAAATATATGGGAATAAAATTCAGAAAAAAACAGAAAAATGAAAAACCAAAGCACATAGTCTTCTTATGTCTATAGTTAGCATTAAAGTTGATAAACAGGTCTAGACATATTCAAACTAGAAAATCATGTATATATCTACACCCCTAACCCTAAACTCTGTCTTATGAAGTCAAGCATGCATGAAGAGAAGTGGTTTTTTTTGTTCCAAACATGGAAATTTCAAAAACCCTCCCAAGAGCTACATTTTGGGGTGACTAAGAAGGAAAGATGCTTATTTTTTCATATTCATGATTTAAACTTGTTTAAACCATGGTCAAACCTAGGATTTGACCAAGATTCAAATGGGCATCAAAATTGAAAAAAATCAGCAAAAAGAAAAACCAAAGCAAATAGTTTTCTTATGTCATATATATAGTAAGCATTGAAGTTGATAAACAAGGTCCATACATATTCAAACAACACAAATCATGTATCTATACCCCTAACCCCTAAATTGATTAACTATGTCTTATGAAGTCAAGCATGTGAAGAGAAGTGGTTTTGGGTTTCAAACATGGAAATTTCAAAAACCTCCCAAAAGCTTCATTTTAGAGTGACTAAGAAGGATCCATGCTTACATTTGCATTTTCATATTTTAAACTTGTTTAAATCATTATCAAACCTAGGATTTGACCAAGATACAAATGGGTGGGCACAAAATTCAAAAAAATCAGAAAAATGAAAAACAAAAGCACATAGTCTTCTTATATATGTCATATCGTAAGCATTCGAGTTGATAAACGAGGTCTAGGTATATATATCCAAACCAGACAAATCATGTATCTACCCCCCATCGATCTTATGAAGTCTAGCATGAAGAGAAGTCGTTTTGGGTTTCAAACATGGAAATTTCAAGAACATCCCAAAAGCTTCATTTTAGAGTGACTAAGAAGGATACATGCTTACCTTTTAATTTTCATGTTTTAAACTTGTTTAAATCTTGGTTGAACCTAGGATTTGACCAAGATTCAAATATATGGGAATAAAATTCAGAAAAAAACAGAAAAATGAAAAACCAAAGCACATAGTCTTCTTATGTCTATAGTTAGCATTAAAGTTGATAAACAGGTCTAGACATATTCAAACTAGAAAATCATGTATATATCTACACCCCTAACCCTAAACTCTGTCTTATGAAGTCAAGCATGCATGAAGAGAAGTGGTTTTTTTGTTCCAAACATGGAAATTTCAAAAACCCTCCCAAGAGCTACATTTTGGGGTGACTAAGAAGGAAAGATGCTTATTTTTTCATATTCATGATTTAAACTTGTTTAAACCATGGTCAAACCTAGGATTTGACCAAGATTCAAATGGGCATCAAAATTGAAAAAAAATCAGCAAAAATAAAAACCAAAGCAAATAGTTTTCTTATGTTATATAGTAAGCATTAAAGTTGATAAACAAGGTCTAGACATATTCAAACCAGACAAATCATGTATCTATACCCCTAACCCCTAAACTCTGTCTTATGAAGTCAAGCATGAAGAGAAGTGGTTTTGGGTTTCAAACATGGAAATTTGAAAAACCTCCCAAAAGCCCCTTTGCAAATATTTCAAACTTATTCAAATTTGGTTCAAATTTGAAAGACATACAAGTTATAGCACACATAGTGCATACATTTTCACACAAACTGCACTAGATGCTAACCCTATAATTTGAGGCCATTTGGATGAGGTCGAAAAAATTCTTGGATTAGAATCGTGTTGTTCGAACCCCGTAGTTGGATTTTTTTTTGAACCCTTGATCTGTAGAACTGGGCAAAACCCGAGTTTAACCTATTTAATTATAGATTCGTATATCGATTTTTCTACTACCTTTTTATTATTACTATGCAGCACATGGGTGTTTGCCCGTCGAGTGAAACACGGAGGAAGAGGGATCACTCGGAAGGAGAGAAGAAGGGGGTGTCTCCCCTTTTTCGGGTGATGATGTTGACTTTTGTGCAGGGTTTGTCAGTGAGCAGGAGGTGCGAGCGAGCGAGCGAGCGAGTCGAGCGAGGCCGAGAATGAGAGAGATTTGTTTTTTTTGTGAGAGGGACAACCGAAGGATCCAGAAGGACCCACAGACTTCCAATACGCATCTGATGCGTCTTCTCTTGACAAAGAAGATGGCTGGGAGTTTGCGTACCTACTGCACGTGACTTGTGCTCACTGAAGTGTGGGACCTGAAGGGTGGGCACCACACGTAAGTGACAGACCTGTTGGTGTAAAAACTCGGTTGATTATAATAGTGCATTAGAACAAAGTTTCCTATGGATTCAAGGGTAGGAAATCCAAGTTAACTCATTTACGTGTTAAACTTGTCTAAATCTTGGTCAAACCTAGGATTTGACCAAGATTCAAATGGGCAGAAAAATAAAAAAACAGAAAAATGAAAAACAAAATCACATAGTCTTCTTATGTCATATAGTAAGCATTAAAGTTGATAAACAAGGTCTAGACATATCAAACCATACAAATCATGTATCTACCCCTAACCCCTAAACTCCGTCTTATGAAGTCAAGCATGAAGAGAAGTGGTTTTGGGTTTCAAACATGGAAATTTCAAAATCCTCCCAAAAGCCCCTTTTCAAATATTTCAAACTTATTCAAATTTGGTTCAAATTTGAAAGACATACAAGTTATAGCACACATAGTGCATACATTTTCACAAAAACTGCACTAGATGCTAACCCTATAGCTTGAGGCCATTTGGATGAGGTCGAAAAAATTCTTGGATTAGAATCGTGTTGTTCGAACCCCGTAGTTGGATTTTTTTGAACCCTTGATCTGTAGAACTGGGCAAAACCCGAGTTTAGAGTGACTAAGAAGGATACATGCTTCCCTTTTCATTTTCATGTTTTAAACTTGTTTAAATTATCTTGGTCAAACCTAGGATTAGACAAGATTCAAATGGGCATCAAAATTGAAAAAAAATCAGCAAAAAGGAAAACCAAAGCAAATAGTTTTCTTATGTCATATAGTAAGCATTAAAGTTGATAAACAAGGTCTAGACATATCAAACCATACAAATCATGTATCTACCCCTAACCCCTAAACTCCGTCTTATGAAGTCAAGCATGAAGAGAAGTGGTTTTGGGTTTCAAACATGGAAATTTCAAAATCCTCCCAAAAGCCCCTTTTCAAATATTTCAAACTTATTCAAATTTGGTTCAAATTTGAAAGACATACAAGTTATAGCACACATAGTGCATACATTTTCACAAAAACTGCACTAGATGCTAACCCTATAGCTTGAGGCCATTTGGATGAGGTCGAAAAAATTCTTGGATTAGAATCGTGTTGTTCGAACCCCGTAGTTGGATTTTTTTGAACCCTTGATCTGTAGAACTGGGCAAAACCCGAGTTTAGAGTGACTAAGAAGGATACATGCTTCCCTTTTCATTTTCATGTTTTAAACTTGTTTAAATTATCTTGGTCAAACCTAGGATTAGACAAGATTCAAATGGGCATCAAAATTGAAAAAAATCAGCAAAAAGGAAAACCAAAGCAAATAGTTTTCTTATGTCATATAGTAAGCATTAAAGTTGATAAACAAGGTCTAGACATATTCAAACCAGACAAATCATGTAGCTATACCCCTAACCCCTAAACTCTATCTTATGAAGTCAAGCATGTGAAGAGAAGTGGTTTTGGGTTTCAAACATGGAAATTTCAAAAACCTCCCAAAAGCTTCATTTTAGAGTGACTAAGAAGGATCCATGCTTCCCTTTTCATTTTCATGTTTTAAACTTGTTTAAATTATCTTGGTCGTCAAACCTAGGATTTGACAAGCAGATTCAAATGGGCATCAAATTTGAAAAAAAATCAGAAAAAAGAAAAACCAAAGCAAATAGTTTTCTTATGTCATATAGTAAGCATTGAATTTGATAAACAAGGTCCATACATATTCAAACCACACAAATCATGTATCTATACCCCCTAAGCCCTAAATTAATTAACTATGTCTTATGAAGTCAAGCATGTGAAGAGAAGTGGTTTTGGGTTTCAAACATGGAAATTTCAAAAACCTCCCAAAAGCTTCATTTTAGACAGACTAAGAAGGATCCATGCTTACATTTGCATTTTCATATTTTAAACTTGTTTAAATCATTATCAAACCTAGGATTTGACCAAGATACAAATGGGTGGGCACAAAATTCAAAAAAATCAGAAAAATGAAAAACAAAAGCACATAGTCTTCTTATATATGTCATATCGTAAGCATTCGAGTTGATAAACGAGGTCTAGGTATATCCAAACCAGACAAATCATGTATCTACCCCCTGTCGATCTTATGAAGTCTAGCATGAAGAGAAGTCGTTTTGGGTTTCAAACATGGAAATTTCAAGAACATCCCAAAAGCTTCATTTTAGAGTGACTAAGAAGGATACATGCTTACCTTTTAATTTTCATGTTTTAAACTTGTTTAAATCTTGGTTGAACCTAGGATTTGACCAAGATTCAAATATATGGGAATAAAATTCAGAAAAAACAGAAAAATGAAAAACCAAAGCACATAGTCTTCTTATGTCTATAGTTAGCATTAAAGTTGATAAACAGGTCTAGACATATTCAAACTAGAAAATCATGTATATATCTACACCCCTAACCCTAAACTCTGTCTTATGAAGTCAAGCATGCATGAAGAGAAGTGGTTTTTTTGTTCCAAACATGGAAATTTCAAAAACCCTCCCAAGAGCTACATTTTGGGGTGACTAAGAAGGAAAGATGCTTATTTTTTCATATTCATGATTTAAACTTGTTTAAACCATGGTCAAACCTAGGATTTGACCAAGATTCAAATGGGCATCAAAATTGAAAAAAAATCAGCAAAAATAAAAACCAAAGCAAATAGTTTTCTTATGTTATATAGTAAGCATTAAAGTTGATAAACAAGGTCTAGACATATTCAAACCAGACAAATCATGTATCTATACCCCCTAACCCCTAAACTGTGTCTTATGAAGTCAAGCATGAAGAGAAGTGGTTTTGGGTTTCAAACATGGAAATTTGAAAAACCTCCCAAAAGCCCCTTTGCAAATATTTCAAACTTATTCAAATTTGGTTCAAATTTGAAAGACATACAAGTTATAGCACACATAGTGCATACATTTTCACACAAACTGCACTAGATGCTAACCCTATAATTTGAGGCCATTTGGATGAGGTCGAAAAAATTCTTGGATTAGAATCGTGTTGTTCGAACCCCGTAGTTGGATTTTTTTGAACCCTTGATCTGTAGAACTGGGCAAAACCCGAGTTTAACCTATTTAATTATAGATTCGTATATCGATTTTTCTACTACCTTTTTATTATTACTATGCATCACATGGGTGTTTGCCCGTCGAGTGAAACACGGAGGAAGAGGGATCACTCGGAAGGAGAGAAGAAGGGGGTGTCTCCCCTTTTTCGGGTGATGATGTTGACTTTTGTGCAGGGTTTGTCAGTGAGCAGGAGGTGCGAGCGAGCGAGCGAGCGAGCGTCGAGCGAGGCCGAGAATGAGAGAGATTTGTTTTTTTTTGTGAGAGGGACAACCGAAGGATCCAGAAGGACCCACAGAATTCCAATACGCATCTGATGCGTCTTCTCTTGACAAAGAAGATGGCTGGGACTTTGCGTACCTACTGCACGTGACTTGTGCTCACTCAAGTGTGGGACCTCACGCGTGGGCACCACACGTAAGTGACAGACCTGTTGGTGTAAAAACTCGGTTGATTATAATAGTGCATTAGAACAAAGTTTCATATGGATTCAAGGGTAGGAAATCCAAGTTAAATCATTTACGTGTTAAACTTGTCTAAATCTTGGTCAAACCTAGGATTTGACCAAGATTCAAATGGGCAGAAAAATAAAAAAACAGAAAAATGAAAAACAAAATCACATAGTCTTCTTATGTCATATAGTAAGCATTAAAATTGATAAACAAGGTCTAGACATATCAAACCATACAAATCATGTATCTACCCCCTAACCCCTAATCTCCGTCTTATGAAGTCAAGCATGAAGAGAAGTGGTTTTGGGTTTCAAACATGGAAATTTCAAAACCTCCCAAAAACTTCATTTTAGAGTGACTAAGAAGGATACATGCTTCCCTTTTCATTTTCTTGTTTTAAACTTGTTTAAATTATCTTGGTCAAACCTAGGATTTGACAAGATTCAAAGATACATGCTTCCCTTTTCATTTGACATGAATCCTTGTGGCACGACCATGTTGGGGTCACTCCTGGCTGTCTACCCAGCCGAGCATGCGGGCTCTATTACCTTGTACGAATCCTCGTTTTAAACAAAGAAGTGAACAAACGCCCCCCCCCCCCCCCCCCTACACTCTCTCTCTCTCTCTCTCTCTCTCTCTCTCTCTCTCTCTCTCTCTCTCTCTCTCTCTCTCTCTCTATCGCATCATTTGTCTGTCAGACTCCATTGATTTGCCCCAAGTTCAACAAGGTCGCCCCCTTTTCCTCTGAGAGTCCATTGATTTTTATTTGCTGGTGTCACTTGTGCTAAACTGTCATTCCTTGTACTCCCTCCGATTCATATTATTTGATGGTAATATAGATGCATCTATACACATTATAGTTGTAGATACATCCATTTTACCATCAATTAATATTGATCGGAGTTGCAGCGTGGTATGAGGCCTGCCGCCTGCCACCGTCGGCGAGGTTCCAAGTAAACGGCGCCAGAAGAAGAGTAGCGCGGCTCCGGATTCAACCAACTGGCGGCGATGGACGGCACTATGGAAATAAACGCTACGAATTTGGAGGCCATCGCGTACAACATCGCTGGAACGGCGCAGGTCATGTGCTCCCACGACGGCTGCGGGGTCATCGTCAGCTACCACGAGTCCCTAAGCCACCAGATCGCGTGCCCGCACGGCCGGTGCAACTGCACGGAGCAGGGCTGCGACTTCGCCGCCCCACCGTCAGCGCTCCTCGTTCACCTCGCAGAGGCCCACTCGATTCAGGTGCACAGGTTAGAGTATGGCAAGTCCATAGAGTTCCGGGTGACCATGACGCACCCGTGCTCGCCGTGCAGGCTGCTCGTCGTCGAAGGGGATGACGGCTCCGTGTTCGTCCTGTACATCGACGCGCTCGGCCCGGCCATTGTCTTGTCTTTGGTATGCGTCAGTTCGGCCACATCCGTGTGGCCGCTCTACAGGGTGAAGATCTGGGCGCACGGCCCGCCGCCGTCCTCGAAATCGGACTGCAGGCGGGATGTCGTGAAGATGTCTGCCGATGCTTCTGGCAGCGCGTCGCCGGGCGCTGTCGTGTTTGAGGAGCTCACGTCGTTCCTCGTTGTGCCGGGGCCATACCTCGTTGGTGCTGGATCGTCCAAGGAGCTGCGTTTCTACATTCGCATATGCAAGCAGATGTAGCTACTGCTACTTTGCGTAGTTGAAAAAACTGTCAATTTGTCATGAGGAATGATAAATTTCGATGAAAAGTACTTGATTGTTCGTACGGCTGCTATTTTTTTATGGATTCTTCGTTTCATATTTGTGCTGAACTGTTTGTAGTAGTACTTATACTGTACTTAATAATAATGCAGCGTGGAAGTGAATACTCCTTTTTTTTGTGAATCGGAAGTGAATACTCCAACTATATGTAATTGTAACCCCTCCATCTGATTTATATAAAACTATGTGCACTTCCAGATCATTTCTCCTGTTTTTTAGATGTCCTTTCACTTACTATAAAAAACAAAGAAGCACTGCTGCTTTGATTCAAAGGAATGTGGAGAGTGTAGAAATAGGAAAGGTGTAGGATTGAAATTTTCCCATAGGAATCAAATCCAACATAATTCCTATGTCAATCCTATGAATCAAAGAAGCCCTAAGTGGTTACCGGTGCTTAATGCACAGTTCCAAAAAGTTCATCCCGCAGTCCAAATAACTAATAATCAGATGATGTCAATTTTTGTGTATGTAGTTGTGCCTATTACCATCACAAATATAGTCTCAAATAGTATGATGGTGGAGATACACATTTTTTAACTACCATGATTTTCGGTAAATGCTTAGTCAATTTTGACATAATTTGACTTTCTAAAAATAATATAAGCTAAGCTTTGAGATGGAGGTAGGTTTTCCTCGTCTTAAGCAAAATCCCTTCCCATCCCCTTAAATAGAGTACTCCAGCCTCGAGGCTAGGAGATAAGAGAGGCCATCGATAGGCCACATACTCCTCGCGCGCTCGCAATGCTGGAAACTGTCACCGTTACCCTGAAGATGGACTCCACCGTGCTTCACTGCATTTTCTGCTCCCAGCCCCTCAAGCCCCCCGTCTTCAAGGTCGATCCCTTTCCCTCCCACACTCCATTGATGTTTCTTTTGTGGGTTCACTACTGCAAAAATGGCAATCCACGAACTTTGATTTGTGCAGTGCAAGGGTAATCATTTGGCCTGCGGCCGCTGCCTCAGCGAGCTTCCCGGGAACCGGTGCCATAGGTGCGTGGAACCCCGCGGCGGATTCGAGCACGACCCGGCAATGGACGCCGTCGTATCAGCGGCGACGGTTGAGTGCCCCCACAGCAGCTGCGGGAGCTTGGTGGCCTACCACCAGGTCCACGACCACAAGATTGCATGCCCGCACGCCCCTTGCGCTTGCACGGAGCCCGGCTGCGACTTCGCCGCCCCGCCAACAGCGCTCGTCGCCCACTTTGCAGCGGCCCACTCGATCCAAGTGCACAAGCTCCCGCCGTACAACACGACCAAAGTGTTCGAGGTGCTGGTGCCGGTGCCGGGTTCGCCGTGCCTGCGGATCATCGCCGAAGGGGAGGACGGCGCCGTGTTCGTCCTGATCATCGGCGTGCTCGGTTCGACTTCGACCACCATCGTGTCTACCGTGTGCGTTAGGGCGGCCGCGTGCGTGTGGCCTCTGTACACGGCAAAGATGTGGGCGAATGGGCCGGCGTCGTGCTCGTTGGCGCACTCGAGGAGCAGGGCGGACACCGTGAATGTGTCATTGGAGGCGTCGAGCTGCGCCTTGCCGGGCGACGTCGCGTTTGATGAACTCACGTCGTTCCTCTCGGTACCGCCGCTGTACCAGGTGCTTGGTGGACCTTCCAAGCTGCTGCGTTTCTACATTCGCATCGAGAAGGAGAACAATTAATCCTCAAAATAAGTACTCCTTATATAGAAAGGGACTAACTGTTTTTCGTCCTGCTAATGCAACCTTGAGGTGACCGGGACAACTTTGTACAAAGCATCGTGCTCATATAAATATACGTACTCTACAAAATCATCAGCAGTGGAGTACCTCGTAGGTGCCATGTCCATGGATCGACAAGACAAGACACATACATAGACTGGGTCACTGGGAGATGGATATTACTACTGGATCGTGATAGGATGCCTACATACACCCTACTCGGCAGGTGACGATACCTTCCCAACAAAGGTATCCAGTCCCATCCATTGATTATATTTTATTATGGACGGAGAGCATTCTACTACGTAGAAGAGATGTCATGTCTTGGGGCAGAGGTTCGGCTTAATCATGGTTTAGATGACTCTAATGTAGATGTATCTAGACATATTGTAACTATAGATACTTCCATTTTAGCATCAAGTAATGTGGATCGGAGGGAGTAATACTATAGTACAATATACTCAGTATAAGGTTAACTTTGGCACACGCTGGGACGCACATATTTGTTAGAAGTACACACATGCAAGACAGAGCACAGAGTAAAATAATTACTATTTACTTATGGGCAACCAAAAGCTTGTACGTGTCCACTCTATATATGGGCATGGACTACACTTATTGCTTGTGGACGAGGATAGCTGTTGTGGACAACACAGTGGATGCTGTTAGAGTGAAACGGCACACTTATTATGGATCGTAGGGAGTATGCAAGATAAAAAAAGATCTACCATACATATTAGTATTATTATCATCAGTTATGTACTCATGACACTGGGAGCATACACACACGATCGTACATACTACAGTAGTACTGTACTACTTTTAAAACTACTTGCAAGATAAAATATACTGTACTACTTATCACTGGGTGCATACACACACGATCGTATACATACTAGTCCTGTACTACTTTTAACACTAGGCTATCCTTTTCAGTGGTCTTCCTCTTCAGCTTCCACAGCCTGTACCATGTTGCTCTTCTTCTTCTTCTTCTTCTTCTTCTTCTTCTTCTTCTTCTTCCTTCCGCCAATTTTTGTTGACCCTTCTCAAAGTTCACTATTCGCCTGTATACCTCATATGTTGCGTATGCGTCGATGCTTGCATACAGGATATGCTTCATGGACAAGGGCACCTGCTTCCACAGCTTGTGTTCCTCTTTCGTAAGTTTTTTCATGATAGATTTGTACTGGCTGTCTATAATGGCCGCAGCATAGTCAGCCAACGAATCCTTATTGTTACTAGTGGAATCGGCAGGCTTCCACCTTTTCTGGATGTCCACGAAGTTCGCCACTGAGAGGTTGCAACGCCCAAGCCTGGTAATGTCGTTGCCGATGTCAACACCTGCAAATGTTATGTCAGGCCTGCCAAGAAAGTCAGCGAGTTTGGGGCAGGGCTGGTCGGCCGAGGAAATCTGGTACAGGAGGCAGTCTGTGCCCATGCACAACTGTATGAGGGCAGCCTTCTGTTCAGGCCCATAGGTGTACTCTACGTCTAGGCCAACAATTTTGTACGAGTCTTCTTTCTCCAGTATCAACTCGATTTTGTTGATGTGTTCCTCCACCTTAGACGCCATATTGGTATAGTTCGCCGTAATGGTGGTTGTTCCATGAGCGAGGAAAGTGTGTCCTTGGTAGAACGCTTCCATGGAGGGTAGCGAGAGAGGGGCACAGGCGAGAGTGTCAGGGAGAAGACGAAATGAGGAAGACGAATGTTAACCGCCACGCCAGGGCCTGGAAACCGCCCGTCGCTAGATGCATGCATTTGGACGGTTTTGAAGATGACGGGCCATAGGGCACGAATGCAGTTTCCCTGTTAAAATAATAATAACCGCCCACGTACTTAATTAATTGTATGCTTATTTGTTTCTCGAGAGGAGCCTAGTTTTTTTCTACGAAACTCTGAAGATCTATTAAAAATCATCAACATTAGTACAAAGAGATTCAAAATTAATATTACCTTCGTCTAAAAGGAGGTGTCTTAGTTTTGTCTAATACGGATGTATAAAGACATATCTAAGTTGTAGAAATTACAAATATGTCTTCTTTGCACCACTTAGCTACCACTACAAAGTACAAACACTAACGCAAGGTAGATCAGCATCATGCAATGTAGACATTACAGTATTTTTGTACTACTGTACTTGTCTTCCCTGGTCTATGATTCAATATCTAGTATACTGTACTGCTTATACACCAGGGAGATTCAAAATACGAGTTGAGCGCCAAAACTCCCGCCTCCATACACATATTTCGGATTCCCTTTCGACCCTATTAGCAATGACGCAAAGGCAGACAAGTGAAGCCGGCGTTGGTTGGGGTCTCGTTCGTAATTTACACACCCCCTCTGATATATATAGTCTACCGCCTTCCATTCGTCTTCCCCATTTCCGCAAAAAATCTGTCGCAATACTCCAGGCCCATCATCTCTCACCTGCCGGACCACCGCACCGGAATATCCCAGCCGTACTTAGCCGGCATACCACCTCACCTACCTGAGGCCACCGACTCCCTCGTCCGCAGCACCAGATCCGCTTCACCAACGCCGCCGTGTACTGCATCGGATCTGCTTCACCGACTGCTTCATCCGCAGCACCAGATCCGCTTCACCAACGCCGCCGTGCACTGCACTATCTGAGTTCACCGACTCCCTCGTCTGCCGTACCTGATCCGCTTCACCAACGACGCCGTGCACTGCACCGGATCTGCTTCACCGACTCCCTCGTTTCAGATCTGCTTCCCCGAACCCATCATCGACCGCCCCAGATCTGCTTCCTCGACGCCGACGCCCACCGCAACCGCAGCACCCCCGCCGTCGTCGACGTGACCCGCAAGGATGCCGAGTATGACTACACGAAGCCGCCGTCGAGGTAACCAGACCCCCTCCCCCCTACACGTTTTGGTCTGTTACCATAGAAGGTTCAAGCATGTCTTGGTCAACTAGAATGTGTCCCATAGATCCAGCTCCGCCCCGCTCTCAATGCGCGTGGCAGATGGCAGGATCCTGCGCATTTGCCCATGCCACTCCTCGAGCTCTCTGTCTTGATGTGCTTCACACACAGGGCTTATAATACTAGGAAGCTTGTGCCTCACATACACTTACACACAGGGCTACTACTACTAGGAAGCTTTATTGGATATCTCAGTGGTACAAAGCTTACTTACATGGGACGGGTGATACTCTATTTAAATTTTTGTACATGACCCTATAGATTGTTGCCATGTGCCAGAATCCAAACCCTATACCATACTTCTAGAATACTCTACAAACTCTAGATATTTCATACTACTCGTAAATATCTTACTCTAGAACATTCCCCATTCTACAGTTCTCTCTACATACCTTGGATACTTCATGACTAAGCTAGCTCCTTTACTAGCCAACCACATTGATAAGATTACTACTAACAATCCCCCCATAATCTTGTCATATAAACTATCTTTACTATTAAATTTAAAATAGGCCGCGGTGGTTGGTGATGGTACGTCAAACGTGTATACAACTCACCCCGAACATAAAAAGTAAGGTCAGCGTGACCGGCTCCATGAGGAGTTCTTATCAGGATTAGTTAGGTCACGACCAAAATCCAATCCGTAGCACTAGGTAGCAAAATCAGCATCCCTTTCCTAATTCTAATCGGTAAGACAAGCATAGATCGGTCCAGCCACACATCTTTTTTGTTCGCTCCCCTTTTAATTCTCTAAGGAACCCTCTCCTTAACGAGCGTAGATTGATGGAGATGGTTTTTGTACCGGTCAATCTTTATATCCTTTCTGGCATAGTTCTGTAAAAGATCGGCAGGTGATCCGTCCTTTCTCCTCTGCCGTAGTTCATCAACGCGTGTTCGGCAATCCCGGTTAGATCGACACAATCGGCAAAAAAGAAAAAGGCCAAAAGAGACCCATTGATTAGGCTCCTCTTGCCGTGCTACTTTAAATTTTCTAACTTTTCTTTCATTCGCAAACATACAGTGACAATCTATATGACTCTAGGTTTCTTTTCCTAATTTTTGCACGTGCATGCATTTTCCCTTTAAAATTCGTAGGACATACAAATCTCAACACTTATGCAACTAAAAATCCTTAAAAAAACAAAGCTTTCATACCCTGCAGCTTTTAAGAGGTTAGTCACAAGAATCAACCACATGTTTTGGAGCGCAGTGACATTCTCCCTAAAAAAACATGTTTCATGCGTGGGTGTTTCATTAATAAAGAGAAATATCTGTTCAGTTGGGGCCACGTATCGACGTGTGTTCTCGACAAATCAGTTTCTCAGACAAAGTATCTTGAAGGTGTTCATAGAGATTGCATGTGCATTTGTGCGTTCGTAGGAGCGAGTATGCATTTAGTGAGCATTTATATTGTACCGTGTTTTGTTAAAAAAGATGGTGTAAAATGGGCACCTTTTACGATATACTCT
Source organism: Lolium multiflorum (assembly GCA_030979885.1). Classification (NCBI taxonomy): domain Eukaryota; kingdom Viridiplantae; phylum Streptophyta; class Magnoliopsida; order Poales; family Poaceae; genus Lolium; species Lolium multiflorum. The sequence continues at coordinate 61,039 of JAUUTY010001223.1, forward strand.
CTCCGTCCCAAAATGTAAGGCGTCTAAGGATTGGTCAAAACTCAAAAGTCAAACCTTACGAACTTTGACCAAATATTTTAAAAAATATTTACATTTTCAATATCAAATTGACATATTAAGAAATTATACTTTAGGGTGACTCTATTGATAATGATTTAGTATTGTAAATATTTATATTTTTTGTGTGTAAACTTGGTCAAACTTTAAAAACATTGACTTTTAACTAATCCTTAGACGCCTTATTTTTGGCACGGAGGGAGTATCATTCAATAAATACTATGAATTATTCGATCGTCTGTTCAAACATGTTAATTAGATCGGTCGATTGATCAACTCGGATCGGTCGATCGAGCATCAGAGTTGTCTCAGTGATGACAAAAAATAAGCACATTGTATGATACTGACGTACCACAGATTCTAAAGAAAAATGAGGACCATGTGGCCACACATCCTGGACATAGACATTGCGATTATATTCCATTTATTCTATATTTGGAGGGAGCCATCTTTCGTTATTAACCCGTTGCAACACACGGGTATTATGCTAGTATCCCCTAATCCAGATCACATGGACCATGCACTTCATCTTGTGATGGCATCACACCGACTCACGTCAAGCAACGACGCCGCACCTTGCTTGTTAGCCTGACACCGACTTCATTTTAGATATCATGTAGTACATGTCAAGTACCAAATCACTGAGAACCAACCTGTGGTTGGATGGTTAGGAGGGCAGTGGCACCCCCAGATTTAACGCTTTGGTGTCTCAAAAATGGAGGAATATTCTTCTGTGGGACGCGGCGTTCCCGATGACATTGTGGTGCTAGTGGTGACTTCGTCAATCTCAATACCCGTCGGAACAGTTTCTTGGATGCAGTTTCCTGAAGGTGCTTGAAGGGGTAGTGTGTGTGCCTGAGTGATGAGTGTATGTATGTACGTGTGAGCGTCTATGATTGTACTGTGTGTTGCAAAAAATAGTATTAATTTTGTCTTGTTCATACTAAGACTAGCAAAGCGTTCCCTGCTCTATAAACTCTCAAGAAACACCCCTATAGTATCCATCTAGTTCGTCCTAATGTTAGAACAGTAATTGCATGCTATGTAATTCATCTATTTTTGTTAGGAAACCTACATGTTTGTTTGCTTTTCTTATTCTCAGGTGACAGGTTGTGTGCTGGGACCATAGCCGCCGTCTGTTTTGTTCGTTGCAAAATGTTGTTTTATATTCCGCCATTCTGTGCTCTTCTGTGTTCACAAGGTTTTACATTATAATTTCCATCTGTTTTGTTGTAAACAATGACGGTAAATGCCAATTACTATTTCCTTTCTGCTATCCTTTTGCCATCCTGTAGTACATGTGTGAACTCATTGCTCTGGTACATTTAAATTCTTCATTGTTTTTTTTTCTTCAAGAGCTGCAACCCTAACTCTTTGCTGTAATTTCATGTTGCACTATCACATGGAACACAGCAAATCGTGGAGTGAATCACCCCTATAATCCAGTAAGTACCTTTCATTTTTGTATTGATATGCTTATCGTGCTGGAACCAGTTTGTGTTTAACACATTTACTCTCCATATAGATAGGATAACTGGTTTGAAATAAATCATGCTATTTGTATGACTGCACGTCTTCGTTCATTTTCCTGCTAGCTTCTCAAACTTGTTCTATTGCCTGTCTAATCTTTTTTTGTTTGATCGTGATTAAACCAATTTAATTGTTCTGCTTAACTTAAATGATCTGGCATTTTATTCTAGCCACATAATGTTTGATTGCTCATGCACTTCCTCATACCGTTATGTCTTCTGGATTTCTTCCATAATGATAAGAATGTTTTGCTTGGTGAATATGAGTCAGATGATGATTCAATTGGTTATTAGTCCTTGATTCATTGAGTTGACTGATGATTAAAACATATAAACCTTGCGACTATCTGGCATGCTTGTTGTGGGATATAATGAGCATATTTGTTTTTTGTAAGACTTTTTTCGGATTTCACTGTTGATTAATCCAATGCCACCTTCTGTAGTAGGAAATCCACCTTCAGTAGGTATCATAAATAAGATTTGTTGTTACTTTTTGGCTGACCCATCTTTTATTTTTAGGCACAAAATGGTTCATTTGTTTGTTTCTCCTTCCCTTATATTGCGCTCATGGGTTAAACATTGAAATAATATGTCAGTTTATATGAATCCCAGAATGGTTGCTGTCTAATCTGTCTTAATTGGTCCTGCTCGTTTATATTTGGCACCAAATGGATATATTTCTCTTTTATCTGAGGCATTCCCATGGCTGGCCGATGATTAAAATAATGAAATTTAGGGAATGTCTGGCTACCACTTTTGTGGAACTTAAGGGATCTGAAGCACCCCTTCCAAGTGTCAATTTTAATAGACAGCTGTTATGCAGTTTCCTGGCTTATTTTATTAGGCACAGACTGTCTAGTTACTTGATTTATTTTGTTCATATTTGCCATCCGGTTGCTCTGCCTGTTGCATTGGGGTTGATAGCTTGCTTTGTTATATTATGCCTTGTGCTTTGTGAAAATCTGCCATCTGTTTTGATGCTTTGCAAAAATCTGTGACAACTAATAGTATGGTTGTTTTCTCAAATTGTATGGTTCTGTAACTTGCACTGTCTTGTTTTCAGCCCCTGAATAGAGCAAGGAAGGCAGATGGCAGGGCATGTACATCAAGTGTCCAGGTCTTTCCACAGCACAGCCGTGACAATGCCAATTCATCTGATTGTCAGATGATAGCTACTGTCCCAGCCATTCCAGCGCAAACAATCGCTGCCTTTGCACACGAATCACTTGATATAATTCAGCAGCAAAGAGATGAAATAGATTCAAATATCATCATAACAGTCAATGAGATACATGAATTGAAAAATAGGCAAGCTTGGATTGAGCAGATCCTTAATAATCTACTCTGCAGATCTAATGGAAAGCCAGCTGTTACTTGCACTCCGATGAATTCTACCTAACAGAAATGCAGTTTTGCCGATGATGCCATTTGTATGGCTTGTATCATTTGAGTTATTTCGACTTGTTGTATTTGAGAATTTTTGCTGTTATTGTAATCCTTGAGCATTTTTTCCTGTTATTGCTATAGTTTGCAATCATTGTAACAAATTTTCAATGTAATGATTATTTTATCTTGCACTCGGCCTTAAACAGAACTACTAGTATGGTCTCACAATTTTTTTATCATTATACTATGCAAGATTTAGCGGTTGCCCCAAATTCAGAGCATCTCCACCGGCGGCCCGGCCTGATAGCGATTTGGGGGCCGGCGTCGTTTTATGGCTCGCACCGGTGCGCTCCAAACGGCGCCGGCCATTTTTCGAGCCCAGTAGAATCTCCGGCATCCCCGAGAGGACGCGACGGTTCGCATCGACTGGCCACGACGCGGGAAGGTTGGTCGTCGGCGTTTAAATGGCCTCCCGCGCGGAAACCGAGGCAGCGACTGGCCACGCGGCGTCCAGTCGCCGTAAATGTGGGCAGTTGCCACCGCTAGATATATAGGACGTACGCCGTCCACCACCGCCGCTCCATTCTCTACTCTCCACATCAAGATGCCGCGCCGTCTGAAGACCACCTACTCGATGCTTGGCCTAAACGGCCGCGCGCTGCCTCCACCACCACGGCAGCCGCAGCCGGAGCCGGAGCCGGAGCTGCAGGCCGACGACGAGCACAGCTCCGACGAGGACGAGGACCCACGGTTCGAGTCCTGGCACGATGTCTACGTAGCAGAAGCGGAAGCAGAGGCGGCGGATCGAGGAGTCAGCGCAGTCGGGCGAGCCGCCGCAGGCCCCCACCGACCCGGAGCAGGCGGCGATCCTCGCGTCGCTGAACGCACAACGATACCAGCGGTTGAGGGAGGAGGAGCGCGAGTTCGTCAACGACGCGAACCTCGAGCACGTCCTCGAGATATCGCGCCAGCGAGCGGTCACGGAGGAGGCGGGACGCCGCCTCAAGGAGGCGGAGCGACAGAAGCTCGCAGAGCTCAACGCTCATCGCCACCAGGACGAGTTCGCTCGCCAGCAGGCGAGGCGCGCCGAGATCGAAGCTTCTCGGGAAAGGCTGGAAGCGCGGGGACAGCGCCGCCGGCCGCCATGCTCCACCGCCAGATGCGCGAAGCAACGAAGGAGAAGCGGGCACGAAAGCAGGCGGCAATGGCTAAGAACAACGACGAGGCAGTGCCGTCGAGCGCCCCAACCGACGGCCCGTTGACCAGGATTAAGTTTAAGTTTAGTTATGTTTAAAGTCGAGCTACTTTGGTATAAATTTCGTATGATTTTGGGTTTTTAAATGTCAATTTTAATTTTAAAATGGCTGCCGTTTGGGGCCGCTGGTGTGGTGTGGGAGCAGCATCCCCAAATAGAGGATCATGGTAACAGAAATTGTCAACGTGATGATGATTTGATGTTGCACTCGACCTTGAACATAGGTACTAGTACGGTCTCACAATTTTTTTAATCATTATACTTTGCAACATTTAGCGCGGATGCGCCAAATTCAGAGATAGATCATGATCATGGTAACAAATTTTCAACGTGATGATGATTTGATGTTGCACTCGGGCTTGAACAGAAGTACTATACTGTCTCACAAATTCTTTATCATTATACTTTGCGAGATTTAGCGGATGCGCCAAATTCAGAGATAGATCATGATCATGGTAACACACTTTTCAATGTAATGATGATTTGATGTTGCACTCGACCTTGAACATAAGTCCCAGTACGGTATCACAATTTTGTATCATTATAATTTGCAAGTTTTAGCGGATGCGCCCATTTTCAGAGGTAGATCATGATCATGGTAACAAATTTTAAACGTGATGATGATTTGATGTTGCACTCGACCATGAACAGAAGTACTACTACTGTCTCACAATTTCTTTATCATTATACTTTGCCAGATTTAGCGGATGCGCCAAATTTAGAGATAGATCATGATCATGGTAACAAATTTTCCACGTGATGATGATTTGATGTTGCACTCGGGCTTGAACAGAAGTACTAGTACGGTCACTAATTTTTTTAGCATTATACTTTGCAACGAATGCACCAATTTCAGGTGCATGTCACCAGATCTGTGTCCGATGATGATCATGGTAGTAACCGATGTTCAACTTGATGATGATTTGATTTTACAGTCGGCCTTGAACAGAGGTACTAGTACGGTCTCACAATTTTTTATCATTATACTTGTACCTTAGCGAAATTCAAAATCTCATAGCGGCAAAACTTCCCGCCCACAAAATACAAAAATTTCACACGCTTCCAAATTCCCATTCTACCCCTGTGGAGATGACAGCAAAGTCGGTTGGTGAGGGGTTTGCCCGTCATTTTTTCGATCACCACCTCCCTAGCCCGGAAACCCTCCCAAAAAAATACATTTCCTTCAGTCTCTCATCTGAGACCACCCACCGGAACTTCTCAAGTCCCTCTCTCTACCACCTCCACGACCACCGCACCGGAACATCCCCGCCGGACTTCCCTGGCCTACCCGAGCCCTCGCGATCCTCGTCATCCGGCTGCCTGCCGGAGCCGCTTCATCGACGCCGTCATCAACCGGACCGGATCATCCCCGCCGAACCTCGAAACCATATGCTCATCCAGCAGTCTACCGCAGTCGCTTCAGCTGCGGTATCGTCCACCCCGCCGGAGCCGCTTCGCCGGATCCGTCGTCCACCGCATCGGATCTTGCTCACCGACACCGCTGTGCATGAACCGGATCTGCTTCACCGGCGCAGTGCATGATCTAAACTCTTCTACTGTCGCTTTTCTATTGCTTGCCTGCAAGTTCTTGTTTAATCTTGGGGGAACCTGTTTGTGCTAACGACGCGCCGTTACGTTTTTGCAGATGAGATGAGTAACCATGAAGTGTAATGGCCGTCTCTCCAACCCCAAGTAGCACATGTAGCGTACTTCATCACCGGATCTATCAACCCCAGGAAGATCTGCTGTGACTCCCACAGAGTGCTTCTCCTAATGTAAGTCCCTTGTTTTAGCGCCATGTTCTGGGTTCAGATGCTTGTTTGTCTGAAGCTCTTTTAGTTCATTCCTAGCTATGACCGTAACACGTTGCTATTTTCTACTTCATTGCTAACTTTAAGCGATTGAACATTTTGGTTTGCATTCCCTGCTCTGTAGATGTAGCCATCATAACTTCTATCTTGCTCAGTCGTTGTTACAAAAATTATACTGTAGGTATTATAGTAACATCCTGCTATTATTTAGTTCATGGCCAATTTTAAGTAATTGCACATGTTGGTTCGCATTCCCTGCTCTATAGCTTTTGGCATCGTAACTTCTATATTTGGTTTACATTCCCTGCTCTGTAGATCTAGCCATCATAACTTTATCTTGCTCAGTCGTTGTTACAAAAATTATGGCCTGCTACTATGTTGTTTGTGCCAATTTTTTACTCCATGAACATGTTGGCTTGCATTCCCTGTACTACAGGTGATGCCATTGTTTTGTATCTAGTTCATTGTAAGCTAACAAAGTAAGGACTTAGTTTGGCATGCTATCACTCTGCTATCTAGCCTGTAGTACAAATAAACTTGTCATACTACTAGATAATAATTTTGCGTGCCATCATGTTCTTCAAAAGCTGCATTATTGACTTGTTTCTCTGACTTGGCATGACGCTCACATATGGAAAGCTGAACATATTGGTTTGCATTCCCTCTTATACAAGTTCACAGGTGATCCCACTATATTCTGTATCTGGTCCATCCTAAGCTCCAGCATTAACTATCCTCCATGTGTTGCTCATTACAAGTTTATATCCCGAAACATCTTGATTTGCATCCCCTTCACTATAAGTTCAGGAGTATTATTTAGTTCACGGCCAAAGTGAAGTAATTGCACTTGGCACATGTTGGTTCACATTCCCTCCTCTTTAGCTTTTGCCATCGTAACTTCTATTTTTGGTTTACATTCCCTGCTCTGTAGATGTAGCCATCATAACTTCATCTTGCTCAGTCGTTGTTACAAAATTTATAGCCTGCTACTATGTTGTTCATGCCAATTTTGTACTCCCTGAACATGTTGGTTTGCATGGGACTCGACAGTAGTAAGTCTGCTGTTTCATTCTAACATGCTCTGTTATATTGGCTGTTGGTATGCGGCATGCACTCTTTGTTTGCTTATTGTGCGCATTACAATGATCTTGTTATAACGACGAAATGATGAGTTCCAAATTCTTTGCCAAACAATATTGTAGTGTCTTTGCCTTTCCATTGTTGCTGTCTTAACTTGTAATGTCTTTGTTTCAGATATAGGTGCTGCATGGACAACTTAAAAGATTGCCGGATCGCTTCATTGTATTGCTAGGTTTAATTACCATTCAATTTCTCTGGGTTCTGTAATATTTTTTTCAATGCCTTGCAGCTGATGTAATATTTAGTTAGTTTTTATAGTTCTTTCGCGCATTTTTTCTTTGGTGCTTGTGGTAAGTGAGGCTATCCGACAGAAATCAATGCTGCGTAAATATTCTCAGTATCAAAATCACGAATTCCCATCCCTTAAACGGCCCAATCAAGCGAAATCACATATGTGCCTGCCCGCAAAATCCTAAAGCGCATATTATGCCGGCATATAAACAACAACTAAACGGGCTGGCCCACTTACTTCTTGGGCCAGCCCATTTGATTTACGGTGGACCCCACACACTAATTGGGCTGGCCCACTTGCTTTAAGGTGGACCCCACCAACTACTGGGCCCGGCCCACTAATTAGTTGGGCCAGCCCATTTGCTTTTGTGGACCCATAATAAATGGGCCGGCCCTTTAAGAGGAAAGTGGGACCTGTGTTTTTGGGCCGCCCACTATCTTGTTGGGCCGGCCCACATGCTATATGGTGGGCCGGCCCTTTAAGAGGAAAGTGGGACCCACCTGTGTTTTGGCCCGGCCCACTATCTTGTTGGGCCGGCCCACTTTGCTATATTGTGGACCCCACATACTAATTGGGCCTGGCCCTTTAACAGGAAAGTGGGACCCACCTGTGTTTTTGGCCCGGCCCACTATCTTGGTGGGCCAGCCCACTTGCTATATGGTGGGCCCCACATACCAAATGGGCCGGCCCTTTAACAGGAAGATGGGTCCCACCTGTGTTTTTGGCCCGGCCCACTATTTTGTTGGGCCGGCCCACTTGCCGTATGGTGGACCCCACAAACGAAATGGGCCGACCCTTTTCCGAAAGTGACCCACTGCAGTTTTTGCCCCGCCCACTAGCTTGTTGGGCCGGCCCATTTGCTATACGGTGGACCCCACACACTAAATGGGCCGGCCTTTTAACAGGAAAGTGGGACCCACCTGTGTTTTTGGCCCGGTCCACTTGCTTCTTGGGCCGGCCCAGTTGCTGTAAGGTGGACCCCACATGTTAAATGGGCCGGCCCATTTAAGTTTTGACCAGTCAACCTTAGAGGTTAGGCCCGGCCCACGTAACTAATGGACCAGCCCAGCTATATAGTTGACCGGTCAAACTATGTCATCTGGCCCGGCCCGCTTAAGACGTGGCAGGCCTCGTGTGGGCCTACCATCTACCACGGGGTTTCAGCCGGTTAACGCCGTTAACTGGCAGTTAACGGCGTCTGCCACGTGTCAGTTTGCATGACGTCAGCAGTCAACGGGCTCCCGAAAACACTTCCGCAACGGTCCGATTTTCCGTGGCGGAAGGGCGCCCAAGCGCGACGGACCGAAAAAATCGTCGTTGGACTTTGCCTGACGCAGTTTCCACAACGGAACCCATATCGTCGGGTTAGGCCCATAGGCGACGAAAAATACCCCTTAGCGGACGATTTTGAGACGTTGTCTATCAGAACTTTTCTTGTAGTGGTAGCAAGTTTTCCCTCAGAAAGAAACCAAGGTTTAATCGAACCAGTAGGAGCCAAGAAGCACGTTGAAGGTTGATGGTCGCGAAATGTGATGCGGCGCAACACCAGGGATTCCGGCGCCAACTAGGAACCTGCACAACACAACCCAAGTACTTTGTCCCAACGAAACATTGAGGTTGTCAATCTCACCGGCTTGCTGTAACAAAGGATTAAACGTATCGAGTGGAAGATGTTTGCAAAGAAAACAGTAAAACAAGTAGATTGTATGCTATGTAAAGAATAGGACCGGGGTCCACAGTTCACTAGAGGTGTCTCTCCCATAAGATAAAGCATGTTGGGTGAACAAATTACAGTCGGGCAATTGACAAATAGAGAAAGGCATAACAATGCATATACATGACATGGTAAATATAGTGAGATTTAATCCGGGCATTACGACAAAGAACATAGACCGCCATCCAACCGCATCTATGCCTAAAAAGTCCACCTTCAGTTATCATCCGAACCCTCCAAAGATTAAGTTGCAAAGCAACATACAATTGCATTAAGTATGGTGCGAATGTAATCAACAACTACATCCTTAGACATAGCATCAATGTTTTATCCCTAGTGGCAACAGCACATCCACAACCTTAGAACTTTCTGTCACTCCTAGATTCAATGGAGGCATGAACCCACTATCGAGCATAAATACTCCTCTTGGAGTTAAGAGTAAAAACTTGGCCAGAGCCTCTACTAAGAGGATGCAAGATCATAAACAACACATGAACAATAGATTGATAATCACCATAATCATAGTACTCTCTATCCATCGGATCCCGACAAACACAACATATAGAATTACATATAGATGATCTTGATCATGTTAGGCAGCTCACAAGATCTAACAATGAAGCACAACAAGGAGAAGACGACCATCTAGCTACCGCTATGGACCTAGTCCAGAGGTGAACTACTCACTCATCACTCCGGAGGCGACCATGGCGGTGTAGAGTCCTCCCGGGAGATGAATCCCGGTGGGCCGGAGGCGATCTCCGGAATCCCCCGAGATGGGATTCGGCGGCGTCTCTGTAAGGTTTTCCGTATCGTGGCTCTCGGACGGGGGTCGCACTAAGGCTTTAAGTAGGCTGAGAGCCCACCGCGGGGGGCCACACGAGGGGCCCAGGGGCAGGGCCGCGCGGCCAAGGCTCGGCCGCGCCGGCCACCCCCCTGGCTGCCTCGTGGCCCCACTTCGTTAGGTCTTCGGTCTTCTGGAAGCTTCGTGCAAAAATAGGACCCTGGGCGTTGATTTCGTCCAATTCCGAGAATATTTCTTTACTAGGATTTCTGAAACCAAAAACAGCAGAAAACAGCAACTGGCTCTTCGGCATCTTGTTAATAGGTTAGTTCCAGAAATGCATAAATATGACATATAATGTGCATAAAACATGTAGGTATCATCAATAAAGTGGCATGGAACATAAGAAATTATCGATACGTTGGAGACGTATCATGCGCGTGAACACGTCCGTTGGGAACCCCAAGAGGAAGGTATGATGCGTACAGTAGCAAGTTTTCCTCAGAAAGAAACCAAGGTTTATCGAACCGGGAGGAGCCAAGAAGCACGTTGAAGGTTGATGGTGGCGAAATGTGATGCGGCGCAACAATGGGATTCCGGCGCCAACGTGGAATCTGCACAACAAAGTACTTTGCCCCAACGAAACAGTGAGGTTGTTAATCTCACCGGCTTGCTGTAACAAAGGATTAAACGTATCGAGTGGAAGATGTTTGCAAAGAAAACAAGAAAACAATTGCAGTAAGATTGTATGCTATGTAAAGAATAGGACCGGGTCCACACTCACTAGGAGGTGTCTTCCATAAGATAAAAGCATGTTGGGTAAACAAATTACAGTCGGGCAATTGACAAATAGAGAAAGGCATAACAATGCATGTACATGATATGATAAATATAGTGAGATTTAATTGGGCATTACGACAAAGTACATAGACCGCCATCCAACTGCATCTATGCCTAAAAAGTCCACCTTCAGGTTATCATCCGAACCCCATTCAGTATTAAGTTGCAAGCAGACAATTGCATTAAGTATGGTGCGTAATGTAATCGACAACTACATCCTTAGACATAGAATCAATGTTTTATCCCTAGTGGCAACAGCACATCACAACCTTAGAACTTTCTGTCACTGTGTGTCAATGAAGGCATGAACCCACTATCGAGCATAAATACTCCCTCTTGGAGTTAAGAGCAAAAACTTGGCCAGAGCCTCTACTAATAACGGAGAGCATGCAAGATCATAAACAACACATAAACAATAGATTGATAATCACCATAACATAGTATTCTCTATCCATCGGATCCCGACAAACACAACATATAGTATTACAGATAGATGATCTTGATCATGTTAGGCAGCTCACAAGATCCAACAATGAAGCACAACAAGGAGAAGACGACCATCTAGCTACTGCTATGGACCCATGGTCCAGGGGTGAACTACTCACTCATCACTCCGAGGCGATCATGGCGATGAAGAGTCCTCCGGGAGATGAATCTCTCGGCAGGGTGCCGGAGGCGCTCCTGAATCCCCCGAGATGGGATTCGCGGCGGCGGCGTCTCGGAAGGTTTTCCGTATCGTGGCTCTCAACGGGGTTTGCGACGGAGGCTGGCAGGCGAAGGGCAACGCGGGGCCACACGAGGGCCCCACACCCTAGGTCGGCGCGGCCAGGGCCTGGGCCGCGCCGCCCTATGGCGTCGCCGCCCGTGGCCCCACTTCCTTCCTCTCGGTCTTCCGGGCTTCGTGCAAAATAGGACCCCGGCGAAGATTTCGTCCACCCCGAGAATATTTCCTTTACTAGGATTTCAAACCAAAAACAGCAGAAAACACAACTGGCTCTTCGGGATCTTGTTAATAGGTTAGTTCCAGAAAATGCATAAATATGACATATAATGTGCATAAAACATGTAGTATCATCAATAAAGTAGCATGGAACATAAGAAATTATCGATACGTTGAGACGTATCAGCATCCCCAAGCTTAGTTCCCGCTTTCCCGAGCAGGTAAACGATAACAAAGATAATTTCTGAAGTGACATGCCATCATAATCTTGATCATACTATTTGTAAACATATGTAATGAATGCAGCGATCAAAACAAAAGTAATGACATGAGTAAACAAGTGAATCATATGACAAAGACTTTTCATGAATAGTACTTCAAGACAAGCATCAATAAGTCTTGCATAAGAGTTAACTCATAAAGCAATAAATCAAAGTAAAGGTGTTGAAGCAACACAAAGGAAGATTAAGTTTCAGCGGTTGCTTTCAACTTATAACATGTATATCTCATGGATATTGTCAACATAGAGTAGTATAACAAGTGCAATATGCAAGTATGTAGGAATCAATGCACTTCACACAAGTGTTTGCTTCTTAAGGTGGAGGGAGATAGGTAAACTGACTCAACAATAAAAGTAAAAGAAAGGTCCTTCAAAGAGGAAAGCATCGATTGCTGTATTTGTGCTAGAGCTTTTATTTTGAAAACATGAAACAATTTTGTCAACGGTAGTAATAAAGCATATGAGTTATGTAAATTATATCTTACAAGTTGCAAGCCTCATGCATAGTATACTAATAGTGTCCGCACCTCGTCCTACTTAGCTTGGACTACCGGATCTTTGCATGCCATGTTTCAACCAAGTGTCACAAAGGGGTACCTCCATGCCGCCTGTACAAAGGTCTAAGGAGAATTCTCGCTTTTGATTATTCTCAACTTAGACATCCATACCGGGACAACATGGATGATGACCCACAAGTATAGGGGATCGCAACAGTCTTCGAGGGAAGTAAAACCCAAATTTATTGATTCGACACAACAAGGGGAGGTAAAGAATACTTATCAGCCTTAACAACCTGTTACTAGACCAGCTGCACCCGGAAAAGCACTAGCAATGTGGTGTATGTGGAAATAGTGTAATATGAGAGCAATAGTACAAGAATACAAACAGTAGGAACAGCAATATGAGAGCAATGGTATCAGAAAATAGTTGATATGTAGAACGCAGTATATGATGATGAAAAGAGTTAACTGTCCCCGCCATCTGACAATTAGTGGTGGCAACTCAATAACAAGTGTTGTGTATAACAAATTACACAGCAATTGATAGGATTGATAAGGCATTAAGAAAGAACATCAATTCATTAATCATGTAGGCATGTTTTCCATATTTAGTCGTACGTGCTCGCAATGAGAAACTTGCACAACATCTATTGTCCTACCAGCCGGTGGCAGCCGGGCCTCAAGGGAATCTACTGGATATTAAGGTACTCCTTTTAAGAGCACCGGAGCAAAGCATTAACACTCCGTGAAAACATGTGTCCCTCACATCACCGCCATCCCCTCCGGTTGTCCCGATTTCTGTCACTTCGGGGCCTTTGGTTCCGGACAGTGACATGTGCATACAACTTGTAGATACAATCTAAGCAATAATTATAGAGCTCAAATCTAAGATCATGCCACTCGGGCCCTAGTGACAAGCATTAAGCATAACAAGATTGCAGCAACAATAACTTCACAAACTTTATAGATAGACTAATCATAATGTATCATCCATCGGATCCCAACAAACACAACACCGATTACATCAGATGGATCTCAATCATGTAAGGCAGCTCATGAGATCATTGTATTGAAGTACATGGGGGAGAGAATACCAACTAGCTACAGCTAGAACCCGTAGTCCATGGGGGAACTACTCACGAGCATGATGGAGGCGGTGGCGTTGATGGAGATGGCTTCCGGGGCATCCCCGTCCCGACAGGGTGCCGGAACAGAGAGACTTCGTCCCCGAATTGGAGTTTCGCGATGGTGGCGGCGCCCTCGAGTCTTTCCGGAGTTTCACACAAGTGGCACGGTGTTTTTAGGCTCAAAGGGATTTTATAGGCGAAAGAGGCGGCCAGTGGGGGCACTGCCTCCCACCATGCCGGCGCGGCCCGTGCCACAGGGCCGCGCTGCCCTATGGTGTGGGCCCCTCCCTCTCCGACTCTTCTTCGGTGTTCTGGAGCCTTTCCGGGGAAAAAATAGGGAGGTTTGGTTCCTCGTTTATTGACCGAGAATATTGTTCCGAACAGCCTTTTCCTGGAACCAAAAACAAAGTTAGAAAACAGGAATCGGTACCGTGGGCATCTTGTTAATAGGTTAGTTCGAAAACGCATAAAAACATCATAAAGTGCAAGCAAAACATGTAAGTATTATTATGAAACGTTATTGAACGACAGAAATTGGTGGATACGTCGTGACGACGATCCCCTGCTTAGTTCTCGTCCTGCAGCGTAAACGATAAAAAGAATAATTTCTGTAGTGACATGCTACTTACATATCCTTGATCATACTATTACAAAGCATATGAAATGAATGAAGTGACTCAAGGCAATGATCTATAGTTGCTAACAAATAGATAACATATAGCAAAACTTTTCATGAAGAGTACTTTCAAGACAAGTATCAAAAGTTTTGCACAAGAGTTAACTCATAAAGCAATAAGTTCAAAGTAAAGGCATCGAAGCAACACAAGGGAAGATATAAGTTTCAGCGGTTGCTTTCAACTTGTAACATGCATATCTCATGGATAATTGTCAACACAAAGTAATATGATGAATGCAAATAAGTAAAGCATGTAAGAATCAATGCACAGTTGACACAAGTGTTTGCTTCTAAGATGGAAGGAGATAGGTAAACTGACTCAACATAAAAGTAAAAGAAAGGTCCTTCAAAGAGGAAAGCATCGATTGCTATATTTGTGCTAGAGCTTTTATTTTGAAAACATAAAGAGAGCATAAAAGTAAAGTTTTGAGAGGTGTTTGTTGTTGTCAACGAATGGTAGCGGGCACTCTAACCCCCTTGCCAGACAAACCTTCAAAGAGCGGCTCCCATTTTATTTTATTTTTTGGGTGGCACTCCTTCCAACCTTTCTTTCACAAACCATGGCTAACCGAATCCTCGGGTGCCTGCCAACAATCTCATACCATGAAGGAGTGCCTTTTTATTTTAGTTTTATTATGATGACACTCCTCCCCACCTTTGCTTACACAAGCCATGGCTAACCGAATCCTCGGGTGCCGTCCAACAATCACATACCATGGAGGAGTGTCTATTTTTGTTAATTAATTTGGGACTGGGAATCCCATTGCCAGCTCTTTTTGCAAAATTATTGGATAAGTGGATGAGCCACTAGTCCATTGGTGAAAGTTGCCCAACAAGATTGAAAGATAAACACCACATACTTCCTCATGAGCTATAAAACATTGACACAAATCAGAGGTAATAAATTTTGAATTGTTTAAAGGTAGCACTCAAGCAATTTACTTTGGAATGGCAGAAAATACCACATAGTAGGTAGGTATGGTGGACACAGATGGCATAGGTTTTGGCTCAAGGTTTTGGATGCACGAGAAGCATTCCCTCTCAATACAAGGCTTAGGCTAGCAAGGTTGTTTGAAGCAAAAACAAGTATGAACCGGTACAACAAAACTTACATAAGAACATATCGCAAGCATTATAATACTCTACACTGTCTTCCTTGTTGCTCAAACACTTTTACCAGAAAATATCTAGACCTTAGAGAGACCAATCATGCAAACCAATTTTAACAAGCTCTACGGTAGTTCTCCACTAATAGGTTTAAACTACATGAAAAAACTTAATCATGATCTACTTGAGAGCTCAAAACAATTGCCAAGTGTCAAATTATCCAAGACATTATGAGGCATTTTCTATTTCCAACCAAATACCAATAAGTATTGTAGCTTCCAACTTTTATCATTGAACATTAAAAGTAAAACGAAGAACAAGTGTTCATATGAAAAAGCGGAGCGTGTCTCTCTCCCACACAAGGATTGCTAGGATCCGAATTTATTCAAACACAAACAAAAATAAAGACGCTCCAAGTAAAGCACATATGATGACCGAATAAAAATATAGTTTCAATAGAAGAAACCTGATAAGTTGATGAAGAAGGGGATGCCTTGGGCATCCCCAAGCTTAGATGCTTGAGTCTTCTTGAAATATGCAGGGATGAACCACGGGGCATCCCCAAGCTTAGACTTTTCACTCTTCTTGATCATATATCATCCTCCTCTCTTGACGAGAGTATTTTAGAGACTTACGCATGGGTGTGGGTGGCGCCTGGCTACCGTCCATCGTTTTGAGATTCGGATAAAAGAGAGAGAGAAATAGTCCTTTCCCATCACCATGGTGGGCACGAATCCCGGGGCATCCCCAAGCTTAGACTCTTCACTCTTCTTGATCATAGTATATCATCCTCCTCTCTTGACCCTTGAAAACTTCCTTCACACCAAACTTCTCATAAACTTCATTAGAGGGGTTAGTACTCAAAAAACTTGAATCCACCTTGGTCCTGTAGTGACACATTGCAAGAACTCAATAAAACATTAGCTACAGCTCTCCACGTCTAGAAAGCCTCACATAAAGTCCACAAGAGACAATGCAAAAAAACAGAGACAGAATCTGCCAAAACAGAACAGCCAGTAAACACGAATTTTAAAATGGTACTTCCGTTGCTCAAATCAGAAAACTCAAAACTAATGAAAGTTGCGTACATATCTGAGGATCACGCACGTAAATTGGCAGATTTTTCTGAGTTTCCTACAGAGAAATATGCCCAGATTCGTGACAGATAGAAATCTGTTTCTGCGCAGAAATCCAAATCTAGTATCAACCTTCGATTAGAGGCTTCACTTGGTACAACAAAACACAAAACTAAGATAAGGAGAGGTTGCTACAGTAGTAAACAACTTCCAAAACACAAATATAAAACAAAGTACTGTAGCAAAATAACACATGGGTTATCTCCCAAGAAGTTCTTTCTTTATAGCCATTAAGATGGGCTCAGTAGTTTTAATGTGCACTCGCAAGAAACAAGAGTAGAGGTAAAAGAGAGCATCAAAAAGCAAATCCAAAACACATTTAAGTCTAACATGCTTCCTATGTAAAGGAATCTTGTAAATAAACAAGTTCATGAAAAGCAAAGTAACAAGCATAGGAAGATAAAACAAGTGTAACTTCAAAATTTTAAGCATATAGAGAGGTGTTTTAGTACCATGCAAATTTCTACAACCATATTTTCCTCTCTCATAATAATTTTCAGTAGCTTCATGAATAAACTCAACAATATAACTATCACATGCAGCATACTTTTCATGATCCACAAACATATAATTTTTATCAAGCTCAAATATAGTAGGATCAAAACTTCCAAACTCACTTTTATCAATAATATAACAAGGTAGGTGATCAATCTCAATAGATATGGGACTCATAGAATAAGTCAAGGACTCTCCAATCCCATTTTCATTAGTAGTACAATTAATATTATCAAGTAACATAGGACCATCATCTAGAGCTTTATCATAAACATTTGCCAAAACTCTTTAGTACCATGCATTTCAACATCAGGCACAAACAAAGCATTATCATAAGATTTATCAAAGTAGCATGGATTATCATAAATAACAGTAGCATAATCATTCTCACAAGTATTACTCATAGGTACTATTTCAAGAGAATCCACAGGAACATAACATTCAACCTCTTCCGGTAAGCATGGAGGACAATCAAATAGTGTAAGAGATGAAGAGTTACTCTCATTAGAAGGTTGACATGGGTAGCTAATCCATTCTTCCTCCTTTTGTTCGTCGCTCTCTTCTTCTTTTTCATCCAATGAGCTTTCAAGTTCATCAATTTCCTCCTCTTTTTCATCCAATGAGCTTTCAGGTTCATCAATTTCTTCTTCCACAGGTCCCTGCAAATTGTGAGTGCATTCTTGTGCATTAATGTGTCTCTCTTTATAATCAAGGATATAAGGATTCCTACTGTAGCATTCTATGCATGAATTAAGGATAGTAGAGACATAATCTTTAAGGTCCTTACAAATAGCACAAGTTTCATAATTCTCAACCATGAAGGATTCTATCTCGGAGGCTCCCATAAATAAGACAAATTGTTCTACCTCTTCGAACCCATAATGAATATAGCAATTCCGATTATAGTTCTTAATTAAAAATTCCTCACTAAAGCCACATTGAAATTTAAGATGTTTAGTATCCTGTTGAGCAACAGTTTATATCATGGCGTCTAAGCAAGATTCTAGCCATTGTATTCAATTTTTCTATCATAGCA
>JAUUTY010001224.1:0-79081 GCA_030979885.1 Lolium multiflorum
TGGACCCGGCGCAGCCGGAGAAGTTCGTCACCATCGGTGCAGCCGCGAGCAACAAATAGGAAAGCCAGAGCTCACCGAGCTTCCTCCGTGAAATCGGGACATCTTTGCATGGTCTCCAAGGGACACGGTGTCAGGGAGTTAATGAGCACCACCTCCGTCAGGCACGAAGCCAAGCAGTGCAAACTGGCCTCGGGGCGCTTACGCCGAAGAAAGAGGAAGGCCATCGGTGAAGAAATCGCCGGCTCCTAGCAGCCGGCTTCATCATGGAAGTGCTGCACCCGGACTAGTTGGCGAACCCGGTCCTGGTTTTAAAGAAGAACAGCTCCTGGCGCATGTGTATCAACTACACCAGCCTCAACAAGGCGTGCCGGACCCCTTCCCCCTGCCACGCATGGATCAAGTCATAGATTCGACTTGGCTGTGAATTGTTGTCTTTTTTAGATGCCTATTCATGCTACCACGGATTCCTTTGAATCAGGGTGATCAAATAAAGACCGTTCATTACCCCGTGTAAGACTTGCTACGACTATGCCATTCGGCTTGAAAAATGCAGGCGCCACCTACCAAGGGTGCATGCAAAAGTGCAGGATCAAATCGGCCGAAATGTTCACGCATACGTGGATGATGTCGTTGCAAGCCAAGGAGATGCCTACCCTCCTTGATGGCTGAGAGAAACCTTCACCAATACGGGAATTCCGGATGAAGTTAGACCGGCCAAGTGCGCCCCCGGCGTGCCGTGCGCGACTCCTGGGCTGCCTCGTCTCTCAGCGAGGAATGAACCCAGAGAAGATCGGTGCCATTGAGAAGATGGAACTGCCGCAGTGCCTCAGAGACGTCCGAGAAGTTCCCACTTGGATCATGGCCTCAGCGAGCCCTTGACTTAATAAAAATTCAGAGCTCATGCCAGTTGCTCAAAAGAAAAACAAGGTAGAAACATTTACATTTAGCTTTTGCGGAAAGGTGCGATGGATACTTGTCTTGGCATCGCCGGCTTCAGTGGAGCCGATGCTCTTGTACATCGCAGCCACCAATCGAGTGGTTAGCGTTGTCCTGGTGGTGGAGCGCAAAGAGGCCGGTGTCCACGCCGGTCCAGCGCCCGGTCTATTACACAGATGAAGTGCTTTCCCGGTCGAAGCAAAACTACCCCCACTACGAGAAGGTCACCTATGGCATGTACATGGCGGCCAAGAAGCTCAAACTACTTCCCAGAGCACCCCATCAAGGTGGTGGCCCACGGCACCCTTGGCGGAAATCATTAGCAGCAAGGACGCCAACGGCCGGCGCCAAGTGGGCGCTGGAGCTGGCTGCCCACTCTATTCAATACGAACCAGGCTTGACCATCCGTCGCGAGATCCTAACCCGACTTCTTCGTCGGCGGGGCCGAGATGCAATACACGCCGCCTGTGTCGGACTCACGCCTTTGGAAGATGCACTTTGTGGCTCAAGATGCGCACACCGGCTTGGGAGCAGGGTCGTCATCACCTCTCTAAGAGGACAGTGGATTACGTCTGTGAGGATCCATTCAGCATCCAACAATGTGGCGGAATGAAGAGCTCATCCATGGGCTCAAGCTGGCCAAGGAAATGAGCGTCCCGTTGCATCCTTTGCTTGGCGACTCCGACAGTCATACATCGAACGTCGCGGCCCCAGGGCGCGAGATGCCAGCCAGCGCCGTACCGCTTCCATGTTCGGCAGCCCGCTTCTTCGAGGGATGCGAGTTCCACCATGTGCCAAGGGCCAACAACGAGGCGGTGGATGCCCTGATAGGCTCAACCCGGCGGGCAATTCCGCCGGGTGTGGCCCTGCAGCATCTACGCACCGTCCATCACACCATCCCCGGACTCGGATTCCATATTCGTGCCGGCTGGCCGAAGGGCTCCACGGCCAAACCGGAAACCGCGATCCAAAGTCGGGGCTTCTCGGCGAACCGCAGCTCACCGGCCGAACCCGGGGCTTCTCAGCCGAACCCGGGAGCTTCATCGCCCAAACTCGGGGGCTTATCATCCAAACCCGCCGGCTCCACAGCGGAACCCGGCGACCATGCAGTCGGACAGGCTCCGAAGATGGAGGCCTTGATGGTTAGCGTGTTTGAGATAAAATGCGTACCATCATGGCACAAGAATTCCTCTCTACCTCACCGATGGTGTGCTGCCCAATGATAGGGTTCAAGCCAGGCAGATGAGAGAAGGGCCAAGGCCTACAATCATCAACACGGGCAGCCTGCTTAACGAGCGTAAGTGGGGTGTTCCAGCGGTTCGTCGAGCCGGCTGAAGGGATTGAACCCCTACGGGAACCAGGGAAAGTGCGGCCATCACGCCTCCTCTAGAGCCATAGTAGGCAAAGCCTTAAACACGGTTTTATTGACGTGCGCTAAGAATACGAGAAGATGCAGTGAAGAGGTGCAGCGGCTGCAGGCGCTTCGCAAACCAAAGACAACGCAAACTTCGCCTTGAAAACCATCCCCATTACATGGCTGTTTGCCGTATGGGGCTTGGACATGGTGGGCCCATTCAAAACAGCCCGAGCGGCGTGACCCACCTCCTGGTGATGATTGACAAAGTCACCAGAGTGGTTTGACCAAGCCGATCAGAAGGCCCAGACGGCTCCACGGTAGTCACATTCCTCAAAGAAATTATTGTGAGGTATGCCTACCCCACAACATCATCACCGACAACGGCGGCAACTTCGCCGAAGGCATTTTCAAGCTCTACTGTGGGGAGATGGGGATCTGGATGAACCTATCATCAGTGGCGCACCCGGAGACTTCAACGGCCAAGTGGAGAAGGCAAACGGCACAGTCCTGGCCAGAAGCATCCGACCCCCGACTGGTGGAGCGCGCTTCGAGCGATCGGCCGGGTGCTGGATAGAAGAGCGCCTCCGTGCTTTGGAACTGCGCACCACGCCAAGCCGCTCCATCGGCTTCACCATTCTTCTCGTATCTGGGGCCGAAGCCGTCTGCGGCGATGCTCCGACACGACGCGCCAAGGATCAGCTCTGCAGGCTGAAGCTAAAGAGGCTCGTGAAAGATGAGTCGACTTTGATCCGAAGAGGGCCGTGTGGCTCATCCCGAGATCGACATTATGCCAGCAAAGCCTCCAACGCTATCATAGCGGAAGGTGCAACCCTTAGCATTCCGAGAAGAAGACCTAGTGCTCCGGCTGATCCAACAGACGGCGGGCCGGCATAAACTAGCATCCCATGGGAGGGTCCCTTCATAGCAAGGCGGTAAGCAATGATTCCTACTATCTCATATATGCCCCAGAGGCTAAGAAAAACAAGGCGAACAAAACCGACGAGGAGACAAAACGTCCCTGGAATATCAGGTTGCTTCGACCATTTACTTGAGAGCAGGAATATATGTATCCCTTGTACTCCCTTTTGTAAGCTATGGAAAAGCAAGCGCCAAGAGCGCCGATTCCGACAAGTTTTCGCGTACTTTACTTTGTTTCGCCGATTGGCTAACACCCTATCACACGCGCCGGCTTAGTAACGTGATCCGGTTTAGAACGACTGACTTCCGACCGATGGGCAACCCGGCTGTCCGAGTGGCGGGAGTAAGAACCTGGGAACACGACACGAAAAAAGACAGCTAAGGGAAAGAGTGAAAGCGAATCGATTCTTGCACAACTCTTCATAAAGTGCCGGATCGCGAACTCCGGCTCGTTCGGCGAAATCTGTCGGCCTCACCCGGTAACACGCTCTTCAATCCCACGTGACGGGCCCATAGAGCTCGGACATCTACGATCGGCAAGGGACAACGCCAAAAAAGTGGGGCGGATGGGAAAAAGCGAACTAAGCCGGAACACAGATGACTAACAAACACATTAAAGTGCACCATAATGAAAAGACGATAATATTGTCATTACATATGCACCCAGCATCCCGGGGATTTAACAACTTGTCTTTGCAAAAGCAAGATTCGCAACATGTAAATCAGCGCCGGTTGGAGGACCGGTCGGGCCAAGCACCGGGGAAGGACTCATCGTTCCTCGTCCACCAGGATCCTCTGTCAAGGGTCGTCTCGAAGCGGGTTCGGATCGAAGATGAAAGATGCGCTTGTCGTGAAGGCGGCAATGGCGCGGCGCGAGGCCCGGCCGGGCGGTCTTGTTTTGTGGGAGCTTCTCTTCCACGCGGCGCGCCGTACTCCGACTGGTCGAGGCTAACCTCGTTATACCAGGGAGAGCACAAAGGATAACGCCATATCGGCTCACGCGCGCGCGGCGGGCTCTTCGATCAAGGAATGCGATCGGGCGCCGGCTCCCGGCCATTTGATGAAGTTGCCAGCTCTGCTGACGAGGAAGTCTCGATCGGCAGCAGGCTTGGCCAGGCACAACTCCTCGGCCGCCTTCGCAGCTCCCGGCCAACAGTGATGGGTGCCTCGGCGGCCATGGACGCCAAATAGTCGTCCATGGAGAAGCATCCGAGCTCTCCTCGCCGGTGGTCCGCCGGCGCTGGGTCCGCAGCCACACCGACCGCCGCTAATGCCTCCGCCCTGCGCCTCCCGGGGCCGGGGCTTGTTGCAAGAAAAGCAAGTGAGAAGCAGTAGAAGCAGAAAGAAGCTGAAATTTTCAAAGTAAGGCGGCGGCGGCCCAGCAGAACCGACACGGCTGAAGATGGAGTCGAAGCTCTAAAATGGGCCCAGCGGCGACCGCAGGGCCGCACGGCGAAGATGGAGATTCGAAGCCTAAGTAAAGGCCCAGCGGCAGCAGCAAGAAGTCTGTTGCCCAGGCTGATGGAGATTCGACTCTAAAGTAAAGGCGGCGCGGCCAGCAGAGCAAGCCCCCTTTGACTGAAGATGGAGAGATTTCAAAGCTCAAAAGTAAAAGACTGGCGGCAACCGGCTGAGAAAGCCGCACACTTGACTGAAGATGGCGATTCTGAAGATTCAATTTGTTTTGACCGCCCAGACGCTACTGCCCTAGAACCGGCAGTAAACTGTTGCCCGACGAGAGAAGAAGATAACACATGAAAGCGCGGTCAAGGCGATCCTTGGACCACCAGCGTTTGGCGGTGTCGAAGTAGCTCTTGGGACTTGGACAATCACCTCGGCCCGCGGAGGCGCCGAGAGCTCTGGTCCTCCACATCCTTGAGCCGCCGGGGGTCCTCCACTCCTTCCGCCCGGTTTCCCTCGCCTCCTTGAGCTCGGGGACGTGGATTACGCCTCAAGCCCGGGCGCGGCTGCTCCAGCTCCCCGTGGGTCTCCTGCACCTTAGCAGTTAAGGTTTTGGCTGTCTCCTCAGCCGTGGCGCAGCGCTCGCGGGCGGTCCGAAGATGCGCCTCCAGCTGAGGAACCCGGGCGGCAACGGCTGCAGAAGGAAGCCGTCAGCCGGGTGAAACAAGAAAATCATGAAGCCAAAGAGAAAGAAGATTGAGCAGCCTCTAGCTCACGAGCCATCTCAGCCCGCTCATTCTTGGCCTTGTGGTAGCCAACCACAAGCCGGTTGTACAGGGCGGTGCGCCTGTCCGCCACCGTCTGGGGAAAAGACTGAAGATTAGCATTCAAGCGAAACTTGGACCGGCTCCAAGTCGCCGACCCATGCCTCGGAGGGCTACCAAGATAACACAAGTTCAAAAAGATCGCAGGCGCACACTAACCTGTTCAGCCGCCTCCAACCACGCCAGGCGGGCCTCTCTCTCCTCGGCTTGCCGCTTGGCCATGGCGCGGAAGCCGGAAAAGAATATATCCATGGGCGCCACCCCTGGCCGGCCGTCTCGGCTGGTCACCTCGCAGGCACCCGCCCGGTGCCAGTCCTTCTCCATGGTGCCGGCTGAGCCAAGGCTAGACTCAGGCGCGGACACCACGTGCGTCAGCATGGCGGCCTTGGCGACATGAAGACCATCAGGCGCCGGCGCCGGGCCCTGCCTTGTCGTCACCAACGCCCTGGCGTCGGCACCAGCCGCGCGCGCTCTCTGCTCCGCCCGGCTCGTCACGCAGCTCCTGCTCCCACGGCTCGTCTACTTAGCTCCCGAAGATGGAGGTGGCGGCATCGAAGGGCTGGCCCGGTGGGGATGTGATACGTCTCAAATGTAATTTTCGATGTTCCATGCTTGTTTTATGACAATACCTACATGTTGTTCACACTTTATGATGTTTGATCGTTTTCCGAAGGCAACCTGTTGTGAGATGCCGCAGTGCCAGTTCATTTCTGTTGTTTTTGGTTTCAGAAATCCTAGTAAGGAAATATTCTGGAATGACGAAATCAACGCCCGGGTACCCTGTTTTCCGGAAGCTTCCAGAACGAGAGTCGGAGGGGGCCACAAAGGCCACCACACATGGTGGCGCGCGCGGCCAGGCGCCCCCTAGTGTGTGGCCCCACCGGGGGCCTCCGAGGCTGCCCTTCCGCCTACTTAAGGACTCAGTCGCGAAAACCTATACAAATAACCCGCATACGAGAAAGGTTCCGGGCCAGGCATCCGCGAAGCCAAGATCTGGGGACAGGAGTCTGTTCCGGCACGCCGCCGGACGTGCCCCGGAAGGCTCCTCCATCGACACCACCGCCATCTTCATCACCGCTGCTGTCTCCCATGAGAGGGAGTAGTTCTCCATCGAGGCTCGGGGCTGTACCGGTAGAAATGTGGTTAATCTCTCTCTATGTACTTCAATACAATAATCTCATGAGCTGCCTTACATGATTGAGATTCATATGATGATGCTTGTAATCTAGATGTCATTATGCTAGTCAAGTGGATTTTACTTATGTGATCTCCAGAGACTCCTTGTCCCACGTGTGTAAAGGTGGAGTGTGTGCACCGTGTGGGTCTCTTAGGCTATATTTCACAGAATACTTATTCATTGTTATGAATGGCATAGTGAAGTGCTTATTTATATCCCTTTATGATTGCAATGTGCTTTGTATCGCTACTAGTCTATGTGCTACTCATGTGATGTTATTAAAGTAGTCTATTCCTCCTGCATGGTGTAATGGTGACAGTGTGTGCATCGTGTGGTTCTTGTCGTAGATTATGGTCATAATCTCTTGTAGGTTATGGAGTTGATTATCGCTATGATAGTATTGATGTGATTTATTCCCCCTTCATAGTGTAAAGGTGACAGTGTGTATGCTATGTTAGTACTCGGTCTATTTTGCAAAGATCTATTATGCTCTAAGGTTACTTAAACATGAATATCGAATGTTGTGGAGCTTGTTAACTCCGGCATTGAGGGTTCGTGTAATCCTACGCAACGAATGGTGTTCATTATCAAACAAGAGCATATGTAGCACAAATGAGAGTTATTATTTATTATGCGATCAATGTTGAGAGTGTCCACTAGTGATATGATCCTGGGCCTTGTTTCCTCACGGCTCATAGTTTATTTGTTACTTTGTGTTTACTCGCTGCCATATTTTATTCAGATTTCTATTACCACTCATATACATCCATACTACTTGTATTTCACTATCTCTTCGCGAACTAGTGCACCTATACATCTGACAAGTGTATTAGGTGTGTTGGGGACACAAGAGACTTCTTGTATCGTGATTGCAGGGTTGCTTGAGAGGGATATCTTTGGCCTCTTCCTCCCTGAGTTCGATAAACCTTGGGTGATTCACTTAAGGAAAACTTGCTGCTGTTCTACAAACCTCTGCTCTTGGAGGCCCAACATTGTCTACAAGAATAGAAGCACCGTAGACATCAAGCTATTTTGTGCGCCGTTGCTGGGAGGAAAGGTAAAGGTACTCACCTCGGATCTCGGCTACTAAGCTATTTTCAGGCGCCGTTGTAAGTACTCAAAGCTATTTCCTTTAGATCCCAATTGCATCTTTTGGTTTCTTGTTTACACTAGTTAGGCATAATGGAAAGTAACAATGAGCTTCTTATTTTCTTTTTCTGAGTTGAGACATGGATTGTTTTTGTGAAAATTAAAAAACCTATGGAATCTTATTTGCATGCTAGTAGCAATGATATTAGTATGAGCGCTTTGAACACCATTATTGTTAATGATATGGAAAATTCTAAGCTTGGGGAAGCTGGTTTTGATGAGCTTGATATTTTTAGTCCCCAAGCATTGAGGAGAAAATTTTTTGATGATACTTTGCCTCCTATTTATGATGATTATAATGATATTGGTCTTTTGGTGCCGCCTACTATGGAGAGTAAATTTTATTATGATTATACTATGCCTCCTACACTTGATGAGAATAATAATGATAGCTACTTTGTTGAATTTGCTCCCACTACAACTAATAAAATTGATTATGCTTATGTGGAGAGTAATAATTTTATGCATATGGCTCATGACAAGAATGTTTTATGTGATACTTATATTGTTGAGTTTGTTCATGATGCTACTGAAAGTTATTATGAGAGGGAAACATGGTTATATGCATCTTAATAATATTAAGTTTCCCTCTTTATGTTGAGAATCTTGAAATTGCGCTTGTGTTGCTTTTTTATGCTTGCCACTTTGTTCTTCATGAATTTATTTGTGTACAAGATTCCTTTTCATAGGAAGTGGGTTAGGATTAAATGTGCTTTGAATTTGCTTCTTGATGCTCTCTTTGCTTCAACTCTTATTTCTTGCGAGTATCTTTGAAATTTGAGCCCATCTTAATGGCTATAAAGAAAGAACTTCTTGGGAGATAACCCATGTGTTTATTTTACTACAGCACTTTTGTTTATATTTGAGTCTTGGAAGTTTTTTACTACTGTAGCAACCTCTCCTTATCATGTTTTTGTGCCAAGTAAAGTTTTATGTTAAAGTTGATGATAGATTTGGATCGCTGCGCAGAAACAGCATTGCTGTCGGTCACGAATTCTCGCAGAAGTCTCTGTAAAAAAATTGAAAAAATCTGGAAATTTACGAGCATGATCCTCATATATGTACGCAACTTTCATTAGTTTTGAGTTTTTCCGTTTGAGCAAGTTAAGTGCCCCTGCCAGATTCATCTTTACGGACTGTTCTGTTTTTGACAGATTCGTCTTTTATTTCGCATTGCCGCTTTTGCTTTGTTGAATGGGTTTCTTTGTTCCATTAACTTTCAGAAGTTTTGTGCAATGTCCAGAGTGTTAAGAATGATTGTGTCACCTCTGAACATGTGAATTTTGATTATGCACTAACCCTCTAATGAGTTTGCTTGAAGTTTGGTGTGAAGGAAGTTAGTCAAGAGAGGAGGATGATATATGATCAAGAAGAGTGAAAACCTAAGCTTGGGGATGCCCCGTGGTTCATCCCTGCATATTTCAAGCGTCTAAGCTTGGGATGCAAGGCATCCCCTTCTTCATCAACTTATCAGTTTCTTCTGTGAAACTATATTTTTATTCCGTCACATCTTATGTACTTTACTTGGAGCGACGTGTGCTTTTATTTTCATTTTGTTCTCTGAATAAATTCATCCTTGTGTGGAGAGAGACCGCTCCGCTTTTCATATGAACACTAGTGTTCTTCATTTCTTTTAATGTTCAAGAGCGAAAGTTGATCGCTTCACTTGTTGCTATTTGGTTGGAATAAGAAAATGCTTCATATGGTCTTGAATAATTTGATACTTGGCAATTGTTTTGAGCTTTCATATATCATGTTTAAGCTCTTGCATCATGTAGTTTAAATTTAGTAGTGGAGAACTACTGTATAGCTTGTTGAAATTTAGTTTGCATGATTGGTCTCTCTAAGGTCTAGATATTTCTGGTAAAAGTGTTTGAGCAACAAGGAAGATGCGAGTCTTATAATGCTTGCAATATGTCTTATGTAAGTTTCTTTGTACGGTTTATACTTGTGTTTGCTTCAAACAACCTTGCTAGAGCCTTGCTGAGAGGAAATGCTTCTCGTGCATCAAACACCTTGAGCCAAAACCTATGCCATTTGTGTCCACCATATCTACCTACTATGTGGTATTTCCTGCCATTCAAGTAAATACTTCATGTGCTACCTTTAAACAATTCAAAAGTTATTATCTCTTATTTGTGTCAATGTTTTATAGCTCATGAGGAAGTATGTGGTGTTTTATCTTTCGATCTTGTCATTTACTTTGACAGTTTCATGATAGTGGCTTCATCCGCTTATCCAATAATTTTGCAAAAAGAGTTGGGTTCCCAGGCCCAATTAATTAACTTTCATTAATAATTCTCTTCACATGTTTTGCTCTGATCTATCAGTAAGCAACTTAAATTTGCAAATAGACACTCCTCCATGGTATGTGAATGTTGAAGGCACCCAGGATTCGCAGCCATGGCTTGTGTAAGCAAAGGTTGAGGAGTGTCATCTAATAAATAAAACTAAAGTACATGTGTAAACAAAAGAGAAGAGGGATGATCTACCTTGGGTAGAGATAACGTCCTTCATGGGAGCCGCTCTTGAAAGTCTGGTTGATAAGGTAGTTAGAGTACCCATTACCATTCGTTGACAATAACAAACACCTCTCAAAACTTTACTTTTATGCTCTCTATATGATTTCAAAACTTGAAAAGCTCTAGCACATGATTTAATCCTGCTTCCGTGAAGGGCCTATCTTTACTTTATGTTGAGTCAGTTTACCTACTTCCTTCCATCTTAGAAGCAAACACTTGTGTCAACTGTGCATTGATTCTTACATACTTGCTTATTTGCATTCATCATATTACTCTGTGTTGACAATATCCATGAGATATGCATGTTAAAAGTTGAAAGCAACCTGAAACTTATATCTTCCTTTGTGTTGCTTCGATGCCTTTACTTTGAATTTATTGCTTTATGATTTAACTCTTATGCAAGACTTTTTGATGCTTATCTTGAAAGTACTATTCATGAAAAGTTTTGCTATATGTTATCTATTTGTTAGCAAACTATAGATCATTGCTTTGAATCACTTCATTCATGTCATATGCTTTACAATAATGTTGATCAAGATTATGATGGTAGCATGTCACTTCAGAAATTATTTGTGTTATCGTTTACCTACTCGAGGGCGAGTAGGAACTAAGCTTGGGGATGCGATACGTCTCAACGTATCTATAATTTGATGTTCCATGCTTCTTTTATGACAATACCTACATGTTTTGTTCACACTTTATGATGTTTTGATGCGTTTTGGAACTAACCTATTGACGAGATGCCGAAGTGCCAGTTCCATTTCTGCTGTTTTGGTTTCAGAAAGCCTAGTAAGAAATATTCTCAATCGGACGAAATCAACGCCGGCCCTATTTTCACGGGGCTTCGAACACCCGAGAGTCGAGAGGGGACACGAGGCCACCACACATGGTGGCGGCGCGGCCCCAGGGGGCGCCCCCTGGTGTGTGGCCCCACCGGGGCCCCTCCGGGGCTGCCCTTCCGCCTACTTAAGGACTCGTCTGAAAACCCTATACAAATAAGCCACGGTACGAGAAAAGTTCCGAGCGCGCCGCCATCGCGAAGCCAAGATGGGGGACA
This sequence comes from Lolium multiflorum, assembly GCA_030979885.1. Lineage (NCBI taxonomy): Eukaryota > Viridiplantae > Streptophyta > Magnoliopsida > Poales > Poaceae > Lolium > Lolium multiflorum. The sequence continues at coordinate 11,342 of JAUUTY010001224.1, forward strand.
GAGTCCCGTTAGGCTGCGCCGCGGGACGGGGAAGTGCCCGGAAGGCTCTCCATCGACACCACCCATCTTCATCACTGCCTCCCATGAGGAGGGAGTAGTTCTCCATCGAGGCTCGGGCACTAGCGGTAGCTATGTGGTTAATCTCTCTCTATGCTTCAATACAATAATCTCATGAGCTGCCTTACATGATTGAGATTCATATGATGATGCTTGTAATCTAGATGTCATTATGCTAGTCAAGTGGATTTCACTTATGTGATCTCCGGAGACTCCTTGTCCCACGTGTGTAAAGGTGACAGTGTGTGCACCGTGTGTGGGTCTCTTAGGCTATATTTCACAGAATACTTATTCACTGTTATGAATGGCATAGTGAAGTGCTTATTTATATCCCTTTATGATTGCAATGTGCTTTGTATCGCTACTAGTCTATGTGCTACTCATGTGATGTTATTAAAGTAGTCTATTCCTCCTGCATGGTGTAATGGTGACGGTGTGTGCATCGTGTGGTTCTTGTCGTAGATTATGATCATAATCTCTTGTAGGTTATGGAGTTGATTATAGCTATGATAGTATTGATGTGATTTATTCCCCCTTCATAGTGTAAAGGTGACAGTGTGTATGCTATGTTAGTCCTCGGTCTATTTTGCAAAGATCTATTATGCTCTAAGGTTACTTAAACATGAATATCGAATGTTGTGGAGCTTGTTAACTCCGGCATTGAGGGTTCGTGTAATCCTACGCAACGAATGGTGTTCATTATCAAACAAGAGCATATGTAGCACAAATGAGAGAAGTTATTATTTATTATGCGATCAATGTTGAGAGTGTCCACTAGTGAAAGTATGATCCTAGGCCTTGTTTCCAATACTGAAAACACCGTTTATTTACTGTTTTGTTGCATGTTTACTCGCTGCCATATTTTATTCAGATTGCTATTACCACTCATATACATCCATACTACTTGTATTTCACTATCTCTTCGCCGAACTAGTGCACATATACATATGACAAGTGTATTAGGTGTGTTGGGGACACAAGAGACTTCTTGTATCGTGATTGCAGGGTTGCTTGAGAGGGATATCTTTGACCTCTTCCTCCCTGAGTTCGATAAACCTTGGGTGATTCACTTAAGGGAAAACTCTTGTGTTCTACAAACCTCTGCTCTTAGAGGCCCAACATCTACAAGAATAGAAGCACCGTAGACATCATGGTGGAGTCGGGCGCAGGCGGCGCCTCATCCGAGCCCGCGTCCAAGATAACAACCTCGGGCACAGACCCGCCGACTCCGGCTGCGGGAGACGCAGCCCCTCCAGCTCCCCTGCCGGCTCCAGCTGCAGCGCCCACGAGCCGGACGTGCCGGGGGAACATTTGATCAAGCGTGGGCTGGCTACCACGCGGCGCCGGCTCGCCACGAGCACCGGGGCCGGGAGCACCTGGCGAAGGTGCATCTGAAGAAAGGACCGCCCCCGTAGAAGGCGGCGGAACAACAGGCGGCGTACGTGGGCGTGACGGCGGCTGCGGAGTCGGCTCCCTCCTCCGCCGCTGCAGCCTCGAATCCGCCGCAGGGGCCGAGCCAGAGCCGACACCCTGGGCAAACTTGATAGCAGCCCTAGCCGGACCAACAAGAGAAGATAAGCAAGAGAAGAGAAGGAAAGAAAAGGAATCAAACAACGCGTAAAAGAAACTCACCCGGGCATCTCCGGAACCTTCTTGGGCACCAGCCGGCGCTGCTTCTGGGCCCTCGCCTCCAGCGCGGCCGTGGACCGCCCGCTGCTGGCCCGTTTCTTCCCCTGGGCGCAGACGAAGAAGTCGCCGAGGTGGAAGGCGGCCTCGCGGCTAGGGGCACCGCTCGAATCGGCGAGGCGGCGGATGACGCCGGCTCGTCCTCCTCCTGCTCCGGAGAAGGCGGCGGGTTGTGCTCCCCTTGGCCGCCTTGGTCATCCGCCTCCGGCAAGTCGTCGTCGCCGGCTTGGTCAGCAGGGTCGACGTGGTCGGCCGTCCACTCCTTCTGCGACAAGTCGCCATCTTCAACCCCCTGCCGGACGAAAAGCTACAGACAAACAAGAAAGCATGTGAAAAAGAAGCCGGCCGCGCAGTCGCAAGCCGGGATTTGGCCAATGTATAAACACTTACCAACTCAGGCGGATCCGCCCGGCTGTGAGGCTCCATCCCCCAGTTCCAGTTCCCATCCTCGGGCATCTTCGCCACCGAGATGAAGTTTACCCGCCGAGCGACCTGAGCCTTGGTGAGCTCCGCCCTAGACGTCCGAGTCGGATCGAGCCGGCCGGACATGTGCCCGATCTTGTGGGCACGGGCCTGCGAGAGGCAACACCCGGCGGGGGCGATGGTGCAGAGGAGGTCCTCGCGGCGCGCAGCTGGCCCTCGGTGGTGCAACCCGGTCCCGGAGGAAGGTTTACCTCAGCGTTCGGAGTCTGCCGACTTGGCGTTGTGACGGTTGATCCGGGTGGTGGAGCCGGATTGTACTCCGGCAGGTTAAGCCGGTCGAACAACGGATTCTCGTTCCGCACGTAGAAGAAGGACATCTGCCACTTCTTCACCAAGTCCACCGTCGGGATCTTCGGGAAGGGCGTGCCGGGTGCGGGAGAAGCCGGCGCCGCAGGACGTAGCTGGCCGTTGGTGGTCTGCGTCTTCAGATAGAAGAGCCGACTCCAGTCGACGTCGGCCACAAGCCGGTGTAGCCCTCCATGAAGGCTACGTAGCAGCTCAGCAGGACGGGCGTTGGCCGGAGGTGGTGCGGCTGCGGGCCGAAGAAATCAGGAAACGCCGGAAGAAGGGCGAAGCCGGCAGGCCCAGTCCCCGGTCGAAGTGCGCCCCGAAGCGCGCGCTCGCCGGGTTCGGGGGACGGTTCCACCTCGCGCCGGGTGCCCGCGTGATCACCCCCGGCAGGATCCGGCGAAGACGAACGATGCACGCGATGTCGTCCTCCTTCATGTACGAGCCCTCCCAGGAGCCGCTTGGAGGAGCCATCGTCGTGGATGATGAAGATGAGGAAGACCACGAAAGTGCGAAAGGCGAAGAAGAGCCGCGAGATGGCGGGCGACGTAACGTCGACCCGCGAGGACCCGTGGCGACGGCCGGACGCGCGGACGGCGCGGGTCAGCGGAGGATGGCCGCGCTTGTCGCCGGATTCGCCGAGGAGGTCGCCGAAGGATGTGCGGTGGCTTGAAAAGTTTGCTCGACGGGAGAGCGAGCTGGGCGCGGAGACGAAATGAGCAGGATGAGCTCCTCGGTACCGCCGGCATTTATAGCCGCCTGCCCCGCGCGACGCGTCGCCACGTGGCGATTGTGGGCCACGATTGCGGATTTACTGCGCCATAACTGCGCCCACTACCGCTGCGGTTACCGGGACAGCCACACCACGACGCCCACGACCGCAAAGGATGCGGAGGGGACAGCGATGTGACCAGACGAAGCGGCCGCTGCGGCAGAGTCAGAGACCGTCAAGTCGGGCGCAGGGCCCAAGGCGGCGGAAACTCCGGTGCGCCCAAGCCGCAGCCGGACGTTTTACTCGAACCCGGCCTAAAACCTTTTCCAACAAGGCGGAAGGGTCTTCAGCGATTGGAACATGAAAAATCCACACAACAAAGTGGCGTCCGACCCGAGAGCAGCCGGACGGAAGCCGGAAGAGGGCGAGCCGGTGAACGAAAATTCTCAAAGGCCCTCGGATGCTTCTCAAAACAATCCGCGAGATCATGGACTAAGGGTCAGGGAAACCTGCCTAGGTCCTTCTTACGCAGGACCTTGCCAGCTTTGGGGACCAATGTCGGGGAAAGACCCTCGGGGGGCAAAGGACTAAGAACAACCGGCTCAAGGCACGTCGGCCCGGCAAAGCCGGCGAGGAGCGGCCGGCGGAGCCGTGGCCGGCTGCCTTGGGAGTCGGGTTCAAAGTCCACGCCTGGCTATGACCGACTGTGTTGTACCTAGGCCGGCTTCACTTTGTCATATCCGGCTTGGTTTATCTCTCCTCATGGTCCGGGTTGGTGAGGCTTGCGGGAGAAGGCGGGAAGGTAGTCGGCTCCTAAAGTCCACGATGATCTCACTTTCCGTAAGGCGGGGAGCAGCAGAGCAGTGCCTCCGCCGCGGACAGCATGGCGCCGTACGACTACAGGTCATGATGGCGAACGGACACCTCCTCTCCATACCGCTGACCCGGGGCGGATGGGACAGGCCATGAGGCCTCAACGGCTCTGACGTCAACGCCTCGGGAAGGGCGAAGCCGAGCCGGCCGGTCGGCCACTGGGTCTTAGGGACTCATATGAAGTACCGGCGCCTATAGCTGACTACCTCGTGCGGGGACGATCGATCATTCTCACTTCATTCTAGTCTTAGCGCTACTCCGGGAGAGAGACCTTCGTCCCTTAGCCTCCCAGGAGCCGGATACGCTCAAGGAGCACCATTGTATATTGTGTGATCATCTTATACACTCATAGCAGGAGTAGAGTTGTTACCTCCACGGAGGGCCTCGAACCAGGTACGTCGACCGTGTCACTCGTCCCCATACACGCATCCGGATACCACCGTGAGACCACTTAGGAACCACTTCGATTAGCCACCCTATGGCATATGCCGTGACGATACCACGACATCAATTATCTTGTCTTGTAGGCGGCGATGGTCATCGAGATGAGGGAAAGCGTCGTGGATAGATACGTGGAACGCGCGATGGCCGACATGTATCGAAAAAAGCGAAAGGATATAATGTGTCCTTGTCGAAGATGCAAGCTAGGATCGTTGTTTGACCCCTTGTCAGGCATAGTGAATCAACACCTTCTCAGGTATAGTTTCATGGAGGGGCATACTCAGTGGATGAGTGATGATGGAGATGATGCTATCGATGGTGATGATGATGGAGATGATGATGGTGGAGATGATAATAACGAAGGTGATGGAGAGGATGCCCCACACGACAATGGAGACGAGGTTGAAGAGGATGGCGCACACGTTGATGGTGATCAAGAAGGCCGGGAAGAACATGCGGCCGACGAGGACATGAGTAGAAATACCCCGCTAACCGCGGCCGTGCAGGACCGTCATGTTCAAGAACTTCTTCTCAGCAACACATCGACCGACCCCAAAATCGCTGGTAGACGGAAGGCTAAGCTGGATCAACTCGAGGTAGACTCGAGAACTCCGTTGTACGATGCAGCTCGTGGGACGGAGGAGAGCCGTCTGAGATACGCTCTCGATATTATGGAGATGAAGGCAAAGCACAAATGGACGGACACAAGCGTGGACGAACTCTTCGGATACTTGAAGATCCACTTTCCTAAAGATAACACGTGTGCCGGTAGCCTACGGAGGCCAAGAAAATCGTGTGCCCTCTCGATTTACCGCACCAGAAATACCACGCATGCGTGAGCGCAATATATCGGGCAGGCATGCCAATCTCGATACATGCCCACTGTGTGGCGAATCTCGATATAAGAGAGGGACAAAAAAATCTCTCGAAAAGTTGGGGACTTCACGCCCCGTCTGCAGCGGTACTTCGTGGACCCCAAGGAAGCAAAGCTCATGCGGTGGCACACGGAAGAAAGGAGGCGGTGATGCGTGATGTAGAACGGGTTGAAAACCCAGTGCTAACACACCCTTCGGATGCAAGCCAGTGGAAAACATTAGACGATGAGTATTACGAAGAATTCGGGAAAGAACCAAGGAACATCAGGTTGGGTGCGAGCACCGAAGGACTCAATCCGTTTGGGAACCAAAGCAGCAAGCACAGCCTGGCCCGTGTTTGTATGGATGTACAACCTCCCTCCATGGCTATGCACGAAGAAGAAGTACATACACATGAGTATGCTAATCCAAGGGCCAACGCAGCCAGGGGCGATATCAACCATGTGCAGGCTATTGAAGGAGGAGCTAGTCACTCTGTGGGAGGAAGGGATAGAAACTTGGGATGCCTACGGACAAGAAACTTTCCGTATGAAAGCCGCACTGTTGACGACTGTGCAGGACTATCTTGGATATGGATATATCGCGTGCAGTGTGCCACGGACACAGGGCATGTGTGAGGTGCATGGAAAGAGGCCGTTTTACAGTGGGTAAGGATCCCGGGTCTACAAAAACCGTCTGTGAGGCATCGAATGTGGCTTCCCAGAATGACCCGTGGAGGAAGCGTGGAGACCTATTCAATGGGAAGGATGAGGTCGAGGGACCTCCACCTAGGCGAAGTGGCGAAGAGATAGATACTCTGTTGAAAAACTGGAAAGTGCCCTCCGGCGGGTAAGATAAAGATCCAGAAGCGGAAGAAAGGAGACAAGAAGAAAGAAAAAAGGATCTTAAGGGTATGGAAAAGGAGGTCCGTGTTTTGGGACTTGCCGTGGGAAGATCTCGGTACGCCTCATAGCCTTGATGTCATGCATATCACGAAGAACGTGTGCGAGAGCTTGCTTGGCACTTTGCTCAACATGCCGGAGAGGACCAAAGACGGATCGAAAGGAAGACACGACCTGATGGCCCTTCATATCAGAAAAGAGCTTCATTTTGCGCAGGTTGACCAGGAAACTGAGGAGGAGGAGACGGATGGTCGCAAACGCAAAAAGGCAGCGCGAAACTCCTCGCCCCTCCTGCTTCACTCTAAATCCCGATGAGCTCGAACAATTCTTCAAGTGCCTACTAGAAGTCAAATTTCCCCTAGGCTACGCGGGGCTGATACGCAGATGGCTGGACCCGACGAAAAAATCTTCAGCGGGATGAAGTCTCATGACTGTCATGTCATGATGACGCAGATACTTCCGGTTGCTATCCGAGGGATAATGGAACCACACGTTCGTGCGACGCTGACTGACCTGTGTAACGTCTTTGACGTCATCACTCGAAAGCCGATAACCGTCAAGAAACTCGGGAGGCTGCAGGAAGAGATCGTCACCATCATATGCGAGATGGAGATGTACTTCCCGCCCGCATTGTTTGACATCATGGTCCATCTGCTGGTGCATATAGTGGACGATATCGAGGATCTCGGGCCCGCGTTCCTTCACAACATGATGGCGTTAGAAAGAATGAACGCCTTCATCAAAGGATATGTTCGTAATAACACATCCGGATGGAAGCATCGTCCAGGGCTTTCTCACCGAGAAGTGCATCTCTTTCTGCAAGAATTATTTAAACGAGGACGACCCACGTCCGGTTGGATTGCCCGCCAACAAGCACCTCGGCATTCGAGGGAGTAGGCCAGCAGCTGGCAGGAGGGAACTCGATGCCGATCAAGATGATAGGAGAGCAGGACTTTGGGGGCCCGGCGCACTTGAACGAGGTAGAGCCTTGGGTGGATCAGCACATAAACATGATCAAGAGCAGGGCTGACAAGCCGATGACGGAAGAAGAGGTATTTAGAGCGCACAACTCCTCTTTCGCGAGCTGGTTCAAAGACCAGATTGATGCCAATCCCCCACCAATGGCAAGCGCGTAGACAAAATGATATTGGCCTTGTCTTATGGGCCCGCCCCCAACCTCATGACTTATCAGAAGTACGACATCAACGGTTACACATTCTCCACAGAGGAGAGAGACAAAAAAGCGACTATCAGAACTCGGGTGTGACGATGGAATCGTACACGGGTGAAGAGAAGAAAAGGTACTACGGAAGGATCGAGGAAATCTGGGAGCTCGACTACGTCGGGGAGAAGCTACCGATGTTTCGTGTCAGATGGGCTACAGACGTCACAAAAGAAGATGCGTATGTCACCACCATGCGACTGCCCCCAAATCCAAGACCAAGAACCCCACCGCGCAAAATGAGCCTTGGGTATTGGCTAAGCACGTCGAGCAATGCTTCTTCATAACTGACCCGTCAAGGCCCAGCCGTGTTGTCGTAAGGAGAGGAAAAAGGGCCCTCGTCGGAATGGATGGAGTGGCCGACGAGCAAGACTTTGACGGCCTCGTCGGAGACCCAATGATGGAAGAACCCGATGAAGACGATAGAACCTACACACTAAGAAGAAGAAGGACGACGCTACCTAGGTCAAGTGTTCCTCCACAAGGAGTCGCGACGATACCGGTGGGGTCACAAGGACCAAGCGGAAGGGACTTTGAAGTCATTTGTGTATTTATAATAATTATCTCTCGAACAACCATTTGTCCTTCTCAAGTGTATCCTAAATTTATGTCTTGGTTTTTTATCGGATCTCGCCGAAAGGACTTTGAAGTCATTCAAGAATTAAAATCCTAAATTTATGTCTTGTAATTTATCCTTCATTGATTTTTTATCGGATGTCGCCAAAAGCACTTTACAATTTAAGAATTAAGTCTTAGCTAGAAAAGGGAAGGAAAAAAAAGGTTGGCCTTTTTGCATCCACAGGGATTCGAACCCTGGGTGCTTCAACATAAGATCGAGAGTGGCACCACTTTGTTAAGGACTCGGTTTTGATTAATTAACATGCTTATACAACTAAAGGCGTCTCGCCAGCTGGGAAGAAAAAAATACCCCCGGCGAATTAGGCCCTTTCCGCCGGTGGAAACTAACTATGGCCCACATGTTAGTGAGTGCGAAGTTACCGGCGTTTACGCCAAAACGCCGGGGGTAGTAGTTCCATGACTTAGCCGTGTGCGCGTCGCTCCCCTCCACGGCCAAATCGACGAAAAAATCCCCCACCGCCACCGTCGCTCCCCAGCCGCCGTCGTCGATCCACCACCGTCGCTGCCCCCTGCCGCCGTCGATCCCTCCACCGCAGGTGCGCCCCCTCCCCTGCCTCCCTCTCTCCCTTACCGTCGTTCCCCTCTCCTCCTTCCTCACCGCCGCCGCCTCCCCCAGACCTCCGCCGCCGTGCCACCAGTTCGTCGGCCACCAGCAGGAGGAAGGAGGCCGCCATCAGCAGGAGGGAGGCCGCCATCGTGGCCACTAGCAGGAGGAAGGAGGCCACCGTCGCTGCTGTCCCCCACCCCCACGGCCGCCGTCGATCTGCTGCCGTCGCTGCTGTCTCCACCGCAGGTGCGCCCCCTCCCTCTCTCCCTAGATTCATTACCGTCGTCGCTGCCGCACCCCGCTTGCATCTCGCCCTAGCCTAGCTTCGCTGTTACGAATTGATTTAGGAACATTAGATGAAGAGCATTTGTTCCTTAATCTCAAGACCATACCAATCGTTGAATACCCAAACTGAAGAATTTCTCAAACAAAAGCAACTGTCCAAACTATATGTAGTCTTGCTCCTATTTTTTGCGAATTGTGCATGTTCTTCTTGCTTTCTTGGAAATGCTGGGTAGCATTCCTGATCTATGGGTAACAATGCAGCAATTAAGTAACTCGATTGGAAAAGCCAGCAGTTCATTTTCTGATTTTCAATTGGAATATGGGGTTTAACTAACTCGACAGTAGCATGTTGAACAGCTCTCAATAGTGGCAACAAATTGGGGATAGCTAGCACTAACCTGATCACTAGTTCGTTACACGAAAATGCCATTAATTATTCTTGCTGGGGCGTGTGAAGTGCATTGCTAAATTCAATTGTTGATCAACATAGATTATTAATCAAATTAGCTATCAGAAAATTTGCTCCTTTACAAATCACAGGATTTTTCATGAGCCATGATAACTTTAAGCATTGCTGTAAATTTGCTCCTTTACAAATCACCTGCAGCTTGCTCCTTTTAGTTCAGTTTTGGACAGCACCTGTTATGATATAGCTGATGTGTAAAAGCAGCTTATAATGTTGGTGATTATTTCCACTCATATATGAATTGGCCATTGCAAGTGCGGCTACTTGTTGGAGTTGTACTGTCCACTTGTTGCTGGTAGAGTTCTACCTGTTGATCTACAGCAGAATTTCTGAAATGTCTGCAGGTACATTGAGTGCCAATGTTTCGCCGAAATGTCGATTAACTTCCGTTCCGGCGAATTTCTGGCACCCTGGCATGACCATTTTTAGCAAAGGTCATGCCGAATTTTCGCCGTGGCAGCGTAGAGAAGAGTTGTGTAACAGTTAACCAGTGTTAATCATGTAGAGTTGCTTGTGTTTAGTTAGCAGCGGTAGAAAGCAGATTCAGGGTAGAGCCTTCAATTCATTATCAAAAACAGTTAATGCAAGTGATTTTCTTAATTCTGTTAGATATTTAATCTTGCTATGTTGGTAGATTTAAGTTAGTGGCTAAGTGTGTGTGCATGATAGAGAAATTTGCATGCAGTTTGGAGAGTTAGTAGTACATGCATTAGACAGTGCGGTGATAAGCACTGAGTAGAATCAGAGAAGTTAGTTTCTGGCAGCATAAGAATAGGTCATCAAGCACGGTATTCAGCCTATTTAGTGTTTCTAGGAGGGCTAGTTAGTGGTGTGAGTGTTTCTAAGAGAGATTGTTGAGAGTAGTTAGAGAATTAGAGGAAGTAGATAGGGGCTGAGGATTACAAGTATATTCACAATCACTGAATTTTGTAACTGAATTGTGTGTCATTAAAAGTGAAAAAAAAACTAATTCCAGCTTATTATCAAATCAGTATTGGCTGTTTAATTGAGTAGTTCATTTCTGTGTTTGCATAGATGACGTACTATGTCGTCTACCACGGCCGGGTTCCTGGAGTCTACGAGGACTGGGAAGACTGTAGGAGGCAGGTCCACCGTTTCAGCGGCAACAGGGGGTACACCACTTTGGAGGAGGCGGAAACTCGATACGCCAACTTTCGAGCGGGACAGAGGAGGGAGATGTGGAGGACCCCTTTCATCGTGATGCTGCTTGCCGCCACCGCCTCTCTAGTTTATTATGTCATTGTTGTTTAGCTAGGTCGTCGAGTGGACTTATATGTATTTGTGTATCATGTGATACTTCGAGTCGTGATGGTTGAACCATATGGTCTACTATCTACTATCTAAACTTGTGTTATTAATGCATGCATGTTATGAACATTTGGGACTTTCTATATAACTGTGTATTCTGTGTATTCTGGTGTATACTGTGTATTCTGTGTGTATTCTGGTGTATATTTCGAGTTTTATTTTTTTTAATCCTGTAATCAATACCACCGGCGCCCCTAAACTGTACCCCTGGCAAAATTGAAATCGCCAGCGCTGCAGCAGATTACCCCCGGCGAATTTGCAAACCGCCTGTGCTAAGTCATTACCGCCGGCGATTCGGGGAAAGCGCCGGGGATAACGGCAGTTACCACCGGCGATTTGGAAAACGCCGGCGATAAGACATTACCACCGGCGAGTTGATCGCCGGCGAATGCGAAAACGCCGGCGGTAAGGCATTTTGGGACGCCGGCGGTAAGGCATTTCCTAGTAGTGCAAGCCTCTACTGGCCAGTAGGCGCCTAGGAGCAGTCACACCTGGAGGAGGTCGTCTCACGCATCCTCTTCGTCGACCTCGCACCCGGCCGCCGCCGCCGTCGTCTCCGGAGACCATTCCCGTCAGACCCAAGCCGGCGGTGAGGTACGTGCTGCGCACATCTCCCTCGTTGGATTTTGTTGTTCTTGGTATATATATTTAGTTTTCTATTTTGTGCTATGCAGCTAGGAAAGAAGCTCGACCGGGGATTACGAAGTTCATGCTGCTGGGGTCCTTTGAGATCCTCTTCCTTTTTCCTCTCCCCACTTAGGTCAACATTGTACCTATGCCTTACTTAAAGGTCAATCTTTGCAGTCTGTACCTAATGTAAAGTAGAAAAGTAATGTTTGGCCTCAAGATTCTTCCCAAGTCTTAAAATAAAATCGCGTGTGCAGTTTTGCCCTTTCTACTAGCTCGTGAATTCTAAGCTCTGATCAAGAGGTATTCTCTTCAGCACGTGTGCCTGCTTTTATTAGCAAATTGTTGGGTTTACTGCTTGAATATTATTTATTTGGATATTTCTCATGAAAAATATATCTGCAGTTCGAGTTTATAATTTTTAATGAAATGAAGATTTAATTCTCAAATAATTTCAATTTCACAATGTTTGCTCAGGATGCATGCCATGATATTCTTTATACTGCTGGCAGATCTATGTTCATGACATGAATGCCAACCAGAAGGAGAATTTCAAGAGAGAGATGTGGATCCAGCATATACAAACCAGAAGTAGACCTTGGAAGTTGGAACTGACTAATAAGAAATCTACTGATTGTGGAGGCAGATTGCATTGATGGGCTGAGAGCGGAAGGTGCTCATTGTTTTCTCGACATTGGTCATTGTATGTCTAGATGGTTACAGCTTTTCTGTTTATTCTGCATGTAGATTTCCAGTACTTATATGAGTAATTGTTTCCTTACATCTTTGCAGGGGAGAGAGGAAAACCAAACCTTAGGGGGCAGTTTAGATTATGTTTCTTATGGTCATCTATGTTACATGGTACGGGGATACGAATACGGCGATACGGCAAAACGGCATTTTCTGAAAATAGACTTACGGGGATACGGCTGGTATATGCATAATTTCATTAGAAATCAGGACCAGTAACCAATATTATAGAGGATGAGAAAATTAATGTTATTGAAATAGCCTAATTTTTTTTCTATTCGTGGTGATCAGAAGGAGTAGCTGCCTTTTCTAGTCCCAACTCGTTGTATGCACAACAGCATGAGGCCTTGATGTGGGCTGTGGCTCGAGCAGTACATGCAACAGGTCCGGCACGTATCCCACACGTTTTTTGGTGTATCCCCGTCTTGGTGCAGTATCCTGCACCGATACGGCACTTATGGGACGTATCCCTGCAACATAGATGGTCATATATAAGGTATGCAGCCACCAAATTATTACCTCTGTTATTTCTCAAATAAACTTCTGATTATAATCTTTGTGTGCTCGTCTGTAATTATTACCTTTGTTATATCTCAAATAAACTTCTGAGTTATAATCTTTGTGTGCTCGTCTGTAATTTTTATGTTATGCTGGTAGTGCTTTCGTATGAGATTTCTTTAATTATGTTCTTTCAACCTTTATCATATATAACTTGCTTTTGCTTCCCATCCATTCTCTCATTCCAGTTTTTGTTGGCATATTTTCTCACTGACGATGACCTGCATTTATGAGTACCTTCAGAAGATATCTGTTGTAAATCTGCAGCCAATTTCGTGTGAGTTTGTTTACCCTCCCTCATTTAGGCTAATTTAACCCTCCCTCATTTAGGCTAATTTGTCTTCTTGGCTATTTCACTTCCAGAATCATTCGCTTTTGCCATATAAAATTACATATTTTCACTTAAATCGTGTGCTCCTTGCACTTTGATTTTCCCTTATGGCCATAGGTTATATTATAATTTGTGCAGCTTATGTGGAGTTATATAATTTAAGCTTTGATTTTGATGCTCATTTTTGTATTGTCTCTACAATATCTTAGTGATAATTGGTAAAAATAAATATCGTAGTGATAATACTGGCGTGCTAATTACGATAGTGATCAAATCATTGCGCAGGGGACAATGTGTGGGGATGTTGAACATTAACTGAGAGAAAAGTTGTTTAGTGTCGAGAGGTGCTCAATGCAGTTCAGGTTTTGGTCATTGCAACTACCATTTGATTGTGCAAACTGAACTAGGACATTTTTGTCCATTCAATGTTTGTTTCGCTGAAATGATTCACAACCTGAATTTTAGTGATGCATTGCAGCACCATTTTTTTTTTGGATAACTAGCTTAATTAAGAACCAATTTAAAGTGTGTGGGTACCATTTTGCGTCTTCTCTTTTAGCTATCCCCATTTCCTTTTGTAGCATTCTTCAAAACCTGGATGGTTGGATGTTCTCTAGCATTCATTACGTGCATGCTAAATTCCTCAGAAACCTCCCGCTGTAGCCACGGGTTTCTTTGTACTTTACATACAAATCATGTCATGTTGATTTTATCCCAGAGTCTTATTTCCCACTGTGCAGCCAGATCAGCTGCAGGTTCAGATTGTTGCCTATATTTCTGCTCCAACCAAATATTATTACCTCGAGCCACTGATTTCTTATTCAATAGTAAATTTTAATCATATGCATCTGGATCTGCTTATCCTTGATTTGCAGCTAAATTAGTTCTTCAGTTTGTCAATTGTCAGGCAATATCATGATATGAATATTAGCGTGTACTTTTTCTCTTTCTAAGCGATTAAGGCATAAAATGAACCTTTATAGGCTCAGTCCAATGAAGTGGAGCTCTATTGCATCCGTAATTTTTTTTGACCATTATATGAAACATTAGAAATCAGGTATTTCCATATATATCGTTTAATATTCTGTTGCACTCCCTTATATGCAATCTATGCATGGGTAGTTGGGACACGGTTATGTTGACTATGAACATGAAGTCCGAGCTTACTCAACTCGTTATCTAAGGTGTTATGCTGAAAAAAAGTTGGAGCTACTCTGGAATTATTGGTCTGGATTAGCGCTTTAGGTAGGACCATCGCCACTTTCACCTGTTTGTCTCACATTAACCTTATAAATTAGATAATTGGGTCAATTTGGCTTAGTCTTAATTGGCAAGCTCAAATAACTTTGTACAACTCTTGCGACTTGTGAGGGCCCAGACTGCATGTCAGTCAATTGCTTCAGCTTTTCTATTTTATGAAGTGCTTCTTGTGCTTAAAACATCTGTTGCTTTATCCTTCCAATTACTGTTTTTCAGATCTTCTATTCTTTTTTATAATAATTTTCAGATTCTTAAATGATAGTAAGCACGAAAAATCATCTTATGCCATGTATCAAACAAAGTCATTTATTATTGTGAGATACATACAATACTTTCTCTTGTAGTCTTGTATAGGGTTCTAGCATATAATGCGGAAATTCAATTCGGCTCCCGGGTGCGTATGCTCCCTATACCAAAAAGTTATATTTCGAGTCGTCGAAATTTTTTGAAAAAAAAATTCTACACGTACATCTCCATAATATATGTGCATTCGTCAAGTTTCACGAAAAATCGATATTTTTTGTGGTCTATGTAAAAAAGAGAAAATTTATCTTGTAAAAAGCATTATTTTTAGCATTGAGTTTTGTCTTTTTTACACACTTCACATGACAAGTCTATTTTTTATGAAACAACTTTGTAAGTGTGTAGCAGCGTGAAGACGTACGTGCGAATTTTTCGTTTCAATTTTTTTGAAATTCAAAATATGTGTAAGATGAATTTCGAAATAGAGGGAGCATATGCTCCCATGTTCCAAAACACCACTCCCCATATAATGTGCATACATAAAAATTATGGTCTGCATCTATTATCTGACCGCAGTTACCAATTTAATATATGCAGACCAAAAAATTTAAAGGCATGCACATAATGTGCTAGAACCTCACATTTATAAGAAAACTTCAAAGCCTATAAGCAAATCATTTTTTTTGGTACTTCACATCTTTTTTTTTTGAAACCATAATATATTAGGCTAGCAAGCCGCCTCATTAAAAACCTTCCAGTCCCCGTAGGTACCCTGGTAAGGAAAAGAGTGCGTCTGAAACTTGCCGCCACCATCACACAATAGTTACGTCACTCACGAGCTTGCTAAGAATGAAACTAGGGGGTTCATCGACCCAAATACAAGTACTACCCAAACTAAAAGATACCCTAGCAAGCTCGTGAGCTACATGGTTTGCTTCCCTATTACAAAACTCAACCGAAACAACACCAAAGCCGCTCCAAAGGATAATACAATCATCATATATGGCAGCTGAGGCTGTAGCTGAAAAACCCCCCTGCTTCATAGTCTCTACCACTTGAGCACAATCCGTTTGAATGATGAAGTTATTTGCTCCAATCCTTTGCGCTAGGGTGAGTCCCTCACGGAACGCATAGGCTTCCGCCATATGTGCATCAACTACATGCGGTAAGAACACTTGCGCTGCAGCCAAGAAGTGACCCATATAATCTCTAATAATAACACCAGCTGCTCCTCTACCACTGTCAATATCAAACGCCGCATCAATGTTGATCATCAGCTTCCCTTCCATAGGCTTCTTCCAACCCTCCTTTTTTGCTTCTTTTTCTCTCCTGTTTGATTTCATGTAGTTTGTTGTCATTGCTAAAATAGACATAGCTGACCTAGGCGTTGTTTGTACACTTTCTCCATGGGTAATTTGTCTTCTTTCCCACCATATATACCACCCTGCTGTCAAAACTAACTCAGAAAAACCTATCTCATTGAGATTGTTAAGACGGCCGCCCCTCATAATGATATCCTGGATCACCACTGAGCCCGACCGATCCGCCTCAATATCTTCATATAATTTCTCTCTTATGCCCAGTTTTCTCCAAATATCTTCCGCTCTCGTGCATTTAAACAACATATGCTTGATATCCTCACATTGTAGACTGCAAATGGGACAGCCCCCTTGATTCCCAATGTGTCTATTTGCAAGCACACCACGGCATGGAATAATACCATGTAATACTCTCCATCCAAAGATTTTAATTTTACTTGGAACTTCGAGATTCCACAGTTTTTTCCAGACCGGGTTACTCGCACTCTGGGCAATATTTTGGTTTCTTTCCCTTCTTCCAAACCGATAATCCCACTGGCGATAATATGCTGATCTTACTGTGAACAGACCAATTTTATTGTAGTGCCATGCTACCAAATCTTCCCTGTCAGGAGACAAAGGAATTTGTAATATCCGATGAGCATCAATAGGCCAAAAGATGGACTCAATTAACTCCGAGTCCCACTGTCCATCAATAGGATTAATCAAATCACTAACATTTTGTAACACAGTGTTTCCCCTTGGTGTCATAACCTTTAAATTGTGGCTTGAGGGAATCCAACAATCATCCCAAATATTAATTTGGAAGCCATCTCCCACCCTCCAAATATAGCCTCTTTTAAAACACTCCAAACCTGCCAATATACTTTGCCAAGTAAAAGAACTCCCACTTTTTAATTTTGCATTCAGCAACTGACCATCAGGATAGTACTTTGCTCTTAGAACCCTTGCACACAACGATTCTGGCTCACTAAGCAACCTCCACACCTGTTTAGCCAACATAGCTAAATTAAAACAATGTATATCTCTAAAACCCATACCTCCACTATCTTTCGGTATACAGAGTTTCCACCACGCTTTCCAATGCATATGTTTTTGCTCTTCCTCATCACCCCACCAGTATTGAGAGATAGCATCCGATATTCCTTTGCAGATATTCTTCGGAATTTTGAACACCATCATAGCAAAAACTGGTATTGCCTGAGCAATAGCTTTTATTAAAATCTCCTTACCTCCCAAGCTCATCATTTTCTCCTTCCATCCACTAATTCTTGCAATAACCCGATCAACCAAATGTCGGAAACATTCACTCTTGTCCATACCTATCATAGCTGGTAACCCAAGATATTTATCATTCAAAGATTCAGTCATAATATTTAAAATTTGGCATACCTCAGCTCGTTCTTCCACCACTGTATTATTACTGAAGAAAATACTTGATTTCTCCTCACTTATTTTCTGACCCGAACTAAGACAATATCTCTCCAAAATTTCCTTCAGTTTAAGTGCATTCTTCCGGTCAGCACGCATCAGTATTAAGGAATCGTCCGCAAATAGTAAATGAGATACCATCGGAGCATCCATGCAGACACGGATCCCTTCTATTTCCCCCCTTGATTCTGCACCCTTAAGCATACAAGATAAACCCTCCGCTACCAACAGAAAAAGATATGGAGACAAAGGGTCCCCTTGCCTTATCCCCTGGTTGGTAGAAAAACATCCGTCTCCATAGAATTAAACCTGACATTGTAGTTTACTGATGAAACGCTAGCCATAATCAGATCCACCCATCTCCTTGTGAATCCCATTTTGATCATGATTTTCTCCAAATATCTCCATTCTACACGGTCATAAGCCTTATGCATATCTAATTTGACAGCACAGAGGCCTTTCTTTCCTTTCTTCTTTTTCATTGCATGTATACTTTCATAAGCTAGAAGAATATTATCTGTAATCATTCTTCCCGGAACAAAAGCACTTTGGTGATCACTAATAATCTCTGGAAGATAAACCTTCAGGCGATTTGCTAGCATCTTTGAGATTACTTTATACACCACATTACATAAGCTGATTGGTCTGAACTGTGCCACCTTCTCCGGGGTATCAATTTTTGGGATCATGACAATTGTCGTATTATTCCATCCTTCTGGCACCGAGATATTATTGACAGCAGCAAGGACTTCTTTTATGAGATCATCCCCTAGCATATCCCAAAAACGCTTATAAAAAATTGCATGTAATCCATCTGGCCCTGGCGCTTTGAGATCCCCTATGCTCCATAGTGCTTTCTTCACTTCTTCTTCCGTGAAAGGCGCCATCAGCCCCCTGTTCATATCATCTGTAACTCGCCTCGGCACATCTACCAGGGCCTCCTCATCAGGGTCAACATTTTCCGAGGTAAACAGACTTACAAAATAATTGTGCACCAGACCACACATTGCATCCCTGTCCTCATGCCTAACACCATTCTCATCAACAAGGCTTTTAATAGTATTCTGCTTCTTTCTCTTTGAGGCAAAATTATGAAAATAATTTGTATTTCTATCACCCTGTTTTAACCAATTTGCTCTTGCTCTTTGCACCCAGAACATCTCTTCCTTTTCTAGGGTATTCTCTATTTGTAACTGAATTTCTCTTTGAGCTGCCAAGGTTGTATCATTCATCGGGCCCCTTCTTAGCTACTCAAGATCCCTCTTCAACTCCTTAAGTCTCCTGGTAGGGGCTTTTAAAACTGTTTTGTCCCAAACATGCAACTCTGAATGTACATCATCCACTTTCTGTTTCAGTGAAATTTCTTCACCTCTCGCCTTCGCCCGTTCCCAGGCCGCCTTCACCATTTCTTCTATAGCATCCTCCTGAAGCCATCGAGCCTCAAATCTCTTTGGCGCTTCTGTTATCGCATGCGACGAAGATAAATATTCAGTATCAACCAGTACCGGACGATGGTCCGATCGGGTAGTTTCACTATTAATTAAGCTTGCATTGGGAAACACATCATTCCAACTGTTGTTCACCACTCCTCTGTCTAATCTCTCCCTCATATTCCCCCTTCTCCAAGTGAATAGGTCCCCGATATACCCCATGTCTTCCAAATCACAATCCTTCAAAGCATCATGAAAAAGTTGCATAGATTGTTGAGTCCTCGGGCGACCCCCTTCCTTTTCATAATTAAACAAAATCTCATTAAAATCACCCAATGCCAGCCATGGCAATTGAAACTGTCCATGAAGGTTACGGAGAGCATCCCAAGTAACATGTTTCTGATTCCAGCTTGGTTCTCCATACACTCCTGTAAACCTCCAATCTGTGTCTCCCTCTATGATTACATCAATATAGTTCTTAGTGATGCTCATCACCTTAATCTTTGTCTCTTTGCACCACAACATCAGTAGACCACCACTCTGACCATCACTCTCGTGAATACTCAGAGAATCATATCCCAATTTCCTCATTAAGTTTCCCGCCCTAGCTTTATCCAAATATGTCTCGGACAGGAACAACACATCCGGTTTCATATGCTTCTGGAGATCCAAAAGCGCTCGAACTGCCCGGCGGTTACGAAGCCCGCGGCAGTTCAGTCCACAAAGTTTCATTGATCCCGGCGATCCCCCTCGAAGGAGGTCGCCGATCCTACTAATTCTTCTGTTTCCACTCCATTCACTACTTTCCTCTGACGTTTTGGTG
The DNA here is from genome assembly GCA_030979885.1 of Lolium multiflorum. NCBI lineage: Eukaryota > Viridiplantae > Streptophyta > Magnoliopsida > Poales > Poaceae > Lolium > Lolium multiflorum. The sequence goes on from JAUUTY010001224.1 coordinate 30,898, forward strand.
GCTGGAACTTCTGGGGAGTAGTAACTGAACTTCCCCCATTGCTTCCCCCACTACCATTTTCCAACAGATTAACTTGTTGGGCAACTCTTCCATCCTTTGCTAAAGCCTCTGAGTCAGGGAAATCTGAGCCTTTTAGGATCCCCTCACTACCACTCATGCGCTTCCTATTCAGTCTATCCTCATCCATCTCATCAGGGACAACAACCATATCAGTTTTCTCATAGCCATTTGCTTCACCCGGGCGACCTCTTCCTCTGCCACGGGCACCAAAGCCACCCCGGGTTCCTGCTCCTCTACCCACGCCAGTCTGGATATTTGGCTCAAACACCACCCTTAACCAATCACCCCATTGACACTGATCATCATCATGAACTCCATCACCACACTCCTTCACATCATGGCCTATCAGTCCACAGAACTTGCAGAAATCAGGAATTCTCTCATATTGTACCGGATATTTCTTCCTTTCTTTCAGATTGATTGGCACAAAACGGACCAAAGGTTTGTAGATGTCCAGATGAACCCTAGCCCTTAGAAATTTTGAAGGATTTATTTTCCCCTCATTAACAATTACAGAAATTGGTGGTTCACCCACCTTCCTCGCAACCTTCTCTGCTAACTCTTTTTTCTTCATCAAACCTTCTGGGACCCCTTGAATACGAGTCCAAATTGGTATTTTGTCCAGCTTGTATTCTTCAACATTTGTGAAACCATCATATTCTGCCATAATCAATGCTGCTCCACGGAACAGCCATGGTCCTCCCTCCATAACCCTCGACCAGTCACCTAGGCAATGGAATTGGGCAAGGAATAAATTTGCCCCTTTTGTTTTGAAAGTAACATCTTGTGCAGGCACCCATGCATTACGCATCTGCTTAAACATAGCCACATGACTAAAGGGTTTTGTGGTGTGAACCCTAAAGATCATCAGCCAACGAACATCTCCAAGTAAATCATCCAATTCTCCCGAGAAATCAAGATCCGTTTCCTCCTCTCCAACCAGATCAAGCCCCTCAAATCTATCTTCTAGTTCCTTTTCTAGATCAGACAAACCTGAGCCACTTGCCGCTGCCGTGCCCCAATCAGACGAGGCATCTTGTTTTCCCCGATCCATCGTCGGGGTCTCTGTTTTTTCCTTCACCGTTTCCGCTTGCTCCGCCATGCAACTCGTCCAGAAACCCTATCACAGCCCGTGGAAACTAGCGTCCCAGGATGGAGGATCACCCTTGCGAAACATCACGCCGATCGGATGCAGGAAACCCGCGGGGGAGAAGATGACTCTCGCGATCGCCGCGGGAGGAAGTGTGGAACCCTAGAAAAACCCAACTGTACTGGAAGAGTAACATAAAGGTGCTTCTCTTCCAAGTTTATGATTCTGATTTCCATGCTTTCATGCTTTTACATATATTTACAAGTTTTGATTTTGCACTTTTGCAGTTATCTGATGATGTTGCCAGATTCCGAAGGGTAGTTTTCCCATAATCTTTTAAGAGAATTATTTGTTGAATTCGTTTTTATAGTTTGGTGCCCGTTGTTCTGTGGTTAATGTTCTCATTTTGTTCTGTTCTTGACGGGCTACTTGGAAGAACCTCGTCTTAGGGTAGAAATTTTGCAACTTCCCTTTTTTTAGAATTTTAATCCGCATAAATGTTGTATACATATAATTGAATACCTTGTATCAAATCCAGAAGTGTTAAACCCCACAATGAAGACAAGGATTTGTGGCTTGTACGTGATTGGTCCTTCTACATGTTATACTACCTCAGTTTCAAATAACCATTGTTGATTTGTCTAGATTTATATGTATTTAGACGTGTTTTAGTGTGTAGATACATGTGAATCTAGACAAATCCGCGTTGGAACGGATGGTACCTTGTATCGAATTGAGGAGCACTGAGTAGTGTTGTTTACCGGAAAAAAGGCTGGTATAGTATGACACTGTTGTTGCCAAGATGCTTCTGATTGGGACACACAGCATACTAGGGTCTCTCATCCCCCCCCCCCATCAGCTCTCACCTCGCTACAATAACTGGTCGAGTCCCTCTCTTCTCCGGCCGATCCGAAGCCCCTCCGCCGGATTAGCCGGCCGGAGACGGTGGAGGTGGTGCGCCGGCGTAGTCTAGGTGTAGTATAGGTCCTCTTCTCTTTCTTTTTTTTAGGATTACCCTCGTGGATCTTGGCGTGATGCCAGTAGTTTGGAGAGGGGTGCCCGATCTGTTCGGCCAGATCTGGCACAAAGTAGGCTTCCTCTTCGTCATGTGGTTGCTCCAGTGGCCGGAGCTGCTCGTGAGGAAGAGGAGCACCGTCTCCTTTAATAAAGTCGATGGTGTTCTCTCTGGGGATGGTCTGAGAGGGAGGAGCTGCAGCTCTTCTCAGCCTCTGTCCTGCCGTGGTGGCGAGGGGAGGCGGAAGGGGGAGGCTTTGTTCTTCATCAGGCGGTTCCTGATTCGGTGGCAGCGGATCGTCATCGACTTGTGCATCCAAGCTAGAGGCATATGTGCCTCTGCTATCCATGGCCGGTGCGGCGGCCAATCTTCGTCAACCTCCAGGATGGAGGCCCTTCTTCGTCCTCGCTGCTGGAGCTCGGCGCCTTGTCATCACCAAGTGGTTCGTCCCCGGTGGTTTCCAGGTGTCTGGCGGCGACGGATCGGCGCCAGAATGGGGTGTTCGGGCGCTTGTGCCCTGTTCCTCGACGGAGACGTCTTGAGGACGTCGGCGTCTGGTGGCGGAGGCTACCCATGACTTGATTGCTTTTGTATCTTTAGTTCTAGGGTGGTTTTTGCATTTTGGCAGGCCTTATCTTCTAATATTTGGTTCTTTTGTGCGAGTGATGTAAAAGGACCTGCCTGCATATTTGTACCTGCCACGTGGTGTAATGGATGATCTTCCGGGGTCTTCTAGACCCCTTCTTTGTGCAAAAAAAAAAATTGGGACACACAGCACCAGTGAGGAGGCGCCCCAGGGGCCGCCCCAACCACTAGTTTAGACAAATTGCAGGACTAAGATGGTACTCAGGCAGTTAAGTTCAGTTGTCTGCAGACAGCTAAAAATGTTCAATGTTTTAGCTACCTTTTTAAACATAAGGCTCGAGCAGAGCCCGGCTTTAAATTAATAAAGCCCCAACGGCAGAATTCATACATCATCCACAGACACGAACAAGACGCGACAAGATGGAGGGATGCTCCACACAACCACAAGCACAGGTTACACGACCTGGACAGCACAAGATACAAGGTGAACGACCTAGCTCAACATATGGCAAGGCGACGCCCCAACGCCAAAGCCTGCCACCTAGACACAACGGACGCCACCTGACTCCACTCGGCCCCAGTGGGGAGCACAAGACACTAGACACTATCTCTGATAGAAGCATGAAGAGCTCGGATCCTGCCAATCACCAGCTCCACGCTTGTCGGTCTCCTCTCCTAGCCAGAAGCTTCCAAGCCTGCAAGTAAACAGTCATTCTGTACAAGCTGTTAGCCGGGTTAGCAGGGAAACTACCCTCAATGGTGAATTTGTTTCTAACGTTCCAGAGAGACCAAAGAAGGGCAGCGCACGCCAACCAAAGAACTCTCCGAGTCTGGCCGACATGGACGCGCATGTACCGAAAAATGTCGGCAAAGCACGAGGGGTTCCAAGAGCAACCAAGAAGGTCTCTGACCGCACTCCACATGAAGCGCGCCAACGGACATCTAAAGAAGATGTGGTTGGTATCCTCCACCTCCAAGCAAAGGGCGCAAGTACCATTGGATGGGCCCTTACGTTTCCGGATATTGTCATTGGAGGGGAGTCGACGTTTCGATAATTGCCACAGAAAGATACGGACTTTGAGTGGCACTTTGATCTCTCACACTATCCCATAGTGTTTGTGGGGAATGCCTTGGCATAAGCTCTTGTACAAAGATCGCACGGAGAACTTCCCATTTGGCTCCAAGGACCACGAAATCCGATCTTGAGGCTCCGACAGGCGGATGGTCTCCACCAGCCGGGCGACGTTGGCCAGCTCCACGCGCTCCCCAATGCCCAGTTCACGGCGGAACGTGATCCTGCACTGGTTTCCCAGGAAGAGCGTAGCCACCATGGCAAGGGGGTCCGACGCAATGGCAAAGAGACCCGGAACTGGTCCTTGAGGGGGCCCTTCTCATGCCACCAATCCACCCAGAATCTAGTGGCGCGGCCGTTGTGGATAGCGTGTCGGGGCCCCATGCCGAAGACATGCTTGATCTTTTGGATAGCGTTCCAAAATTGGGATCCGGGCCGATGCTTATCTGCAAGGAGGTCCCTCTCCCCCAGATACTTAGCCCTAAGGATCTCCTCCCAGAGGCCTTGCTCCCCAGCGTACAGCCTCCAAATCCATTTGGCCATAGGGCAAATGTTCATAAGTCTCGTGTCCACAATACCTAGACCCCCCAGGCATTTAGGCTTACACATCGCCGACCATCTGACCCAATGGTATTTACGTTTAGCCCCGTTCGCTTCCCAGTAGAAACGGGACCTGGCCTTGTCAAACAGGCCATGCACACCCTCCCCCAAGAGGCTAACCGCCATCGCATGCAACGGCAAGCTAGATAAGCAAGCGTTGATAAGCGTCAGCCTTGCCGCCGAGGACATCAACTTTCCCATCCAGGGATCTGCGCGCCTGGCCACTTTGTTAGTCAACGAACCACAATCCGAGGCTAGAAGTGCGCGGTCACTCACCGGTAAACCCAGGTAAGTAAAAGGGAAGGTGCCTCTTTTGCAATTAAGCATATTGGCAATCCTGGACCCCTCGGCCTCATCCCCGCCTAAAACCATCACCTCTCTCTTGAGACCGTACTACTCGTCCCCTGTTTTAGCTATCTATAAAAGCTGACACATTTTGAAGGGAGACAAGCCAGCTAGATTTAGGTGTTTGAAGATGATAGCTGCAGACCTTCAGTGCCTAGCTACAGGCATTCAGTCCCCAGTCTAATTAGAAGAGTTGATACGTTTCCAAGAAAGAAAGTTTAGATAGTAATGTAGCTGTATTGTACGTTCTTTTGATTAGCAGTTGCTGAAGACTCTGTCTGTAATCAACTTAATCAAAATTATGGTACGTCCCGTGGTTTCTTCGCTATGTCTTTGGTTGTTCGGTAGCATTGTCTTTTTTTTTAAGCAATCACATATTTCATTAATCGAAAATCAAGTTACATGAAGCAAAACATGTGGAAACTAAAAGACAAACCGAGATAAAGTGATTATCCTAAATTTGCAGATAAAATCCTAAAAGATCGAAAAATACAAGACGATCTATAGCCAGCGGCAGCCATCCAACTCCAGCACCGTCGAGACGGACACAGGAAGAGACACCGTGCCTCCACCATTGCAAGATTCAAAAGAGCACCATCGTCAACGAGGCTTTGTGAGTCGATGAACATGTCTGCTGCAACCAGCGAGGCACATGTCACTGTGGCAAGACATATCCACCACCTTGGACCAACATCTTCGCTCCAGAAGGAACACCTTGCCCCAGCCGCCCGTGTGGTTAAAAAACAGATTAACATGGACAATTGGCAAAATCAGTGCCTTTTGTCACACCCATACCCCTGAAGCACGAACGATCATCCAAAATATTGTAATTTTTGTCATTTTCTCCCCTGAACTAGGTAATCACATTTTGGCCTACACTAAAAATTACTTTATGCGATGAACATTTTGGAATCCATTCATTTCCTAAATATAAATTGTCTTCCCGTAGCTTACAACAAATGTGAACCTTCTCCAAGGTTTGTACGCTGTCCCATATTTGCCATGTATATGTATATTAGAGAAATGCAACGTTCCATATTAAGTAATTAATATTAGTAACAGTAAAACAGATATCAACTTACAAGTATGCCTGCCGAAGCTCCCAAAAATAAATTCAAGGATATGTCCTGGGGGACACTAATCTGTCACATAGAAGACAGAGGCTGACGGCCGATACAGAATGCCAAGAATGGCTCCAACACGAAGTTCCCAGATTAAAAGTAGACGACCTCACAGGATTTATAGCGATATAAATTACATGGAGCATCCGAACCGTCATGTAACATATAACTCTACCGACAAATCTTGGCAAAGCTCTCTTGTCCGAAAACGAACCCCCCTCTGATTGGATGCAGAACATTGGAGTCAAGGTAGCACATTTTACATACACTCTCCACCTTGCTATCTCCGCATGTACACGTCCTCTTCAGACCAATATGTGGAACATGAAATAGCCGGTAGCATGTCTTGCAAACGCAATCGGCTAAACAAAATAAAAACAGGGCAGGCAACAAAACAAAAATGTAAGAGAGCAGTTGCAGAGAGAGAGAGAGAGAGAGAGAGAGAGAGAGAGAGAGAGAGAGAGAGAGAGAGAGAGAGAGAGAGAGAGAGAGACCTCCACCATGACGTCGAGTACCCCACCCAAGAGGAACACCAAGGAAAGTGTAGGCTTCAGTAACTGGTTCATCTGAAAACACAAGAAATAAATAGACCGTATTCAGTCGAGAACATGCTATAATAGCAATCGATTTAAACAGCATCCTTATCCATCTTTAAAAACAAGCAGCTTAGTCAAATCACAGGTTCATCAATATGCAGCAACGACTTTTATGGAATATCCCTATAGCTTAGGTGAATGTACTAGGAGCTTAGGTTGTGTAGAAAGTCTAGTACTCATAAAAAGGATAGCAGTGTCTTTTGAAATGTCAGTCGTACTCCTTACTCTTGTTTCCAAGGAAATTAGACAGCTACTTGGTAATCTCTTGCCCAACTCAGCAAAAGAAAAGGAAAATACCATCAGTTATGCGGCTTATGCCTATCCTAAAACATGAGTATCATGCCCCAGAGTACAGAGCAAAGTATAGTGCATTCATCATTTAACATTGGTTGCTTTCAAATATTCGGATAATTAGTGATTAGGTCAGAAAGGTAATCTAAGGAAGATGGACCAGAGTACAGAAGACAAATGTGGAGAACAAAAAAGAGAAGGAGAGTAACTAATTTCTAGCAAAATCTGTACCGTCTTATTGCCCAAATAAACAAGGTAAATGCACATAATCTACCGCGCTTGTAAAAGCATGGGCTACTCATCCTTATCTCGTATCTGGATTATGAATCTCTCAAAATAACAGGGTAAAAAAGATCACCTAAAAAAGTTTGAAAAACTTGAGTCTCTCCAGAGCAGAGCACTTCCTTTGTATAGTAGTACACTGTCTACTAAGGGTGAAATGTTGGGGATCTAGATTTCTCCACATGATGGCATGTCTTTTGATGAAAACCTAATGCTTATTTGAAGTACATATGCTTGGCAATGAAAAAAGAGAATAAGATCTTCCAGCGGAAACAAACGTGTATGCAGGTCATGACAACAGAGAGCTAAGGGTGCATCAAGCTGCTAGCAAGTAGATACAAACCTAGGGGGATGCATGTGGTAACTTCAACGTCACCCTTGGCGTTTCTATCAAGGAGCTCAAAAAAGAAGAGAGTTCGTGGAGCAGGGAGGAAGGAGAAACAGCCAGAGCGCTTCCGACGAGCCACAAAGTTGCCATGAGTCCATAAAAGGGAACCGTTATATTCTCTGCATCTGAGCACCGCGCCAGGGGCAGGTTCATACTCATCATCCTGATCAACCAAAGAACCATGGACAAGAACATTGGTAAAACTAGCAAGGGCAAAACAAAACAAAACAAAGAAGCATTGATGACAGACTTAGCTTAATTACTACTGTCTCATATACACACATTTGTTATAGCTGTCGCTGAGCGAAATCTGCTTCATATGTAATTATATACTCCCTCCGATCCATATTAATTGACTTCAATATGGATGTATCTAGAACTAAAATGTGTCTAGATACATCCATATAGAGTAAATTAATATGAACCAGAGGGAGTATATATATATATAATATGTGGCAGTACTTTTTCATGACAAACCCACAAACATAATTTCCAAGTGTCAGCTTTTTATGCATTAGTGATCAATTTCTTTTAAGGTTTGACTGCAGCTAATTGCCAGAAAAAATTGATCGAGCAAGGAAGAACATATCACCGGATGCTTGGAGTTGTACCACTCAAGGCATTGCAGCACAATCTTGTATTTCAAAGCTCTCAGTTGCGAGGGGGGCGTCTTCCGCCTAACATAGAACGTGTACACGAATCAATGAAATAGTAGACCGAACAGAACAGGGGGGATGGGGAAAAGCAATGAATCCATCGAATTGGACCCGGGGAGGGGGGGGCTAATTACCTGATGGACGCATCATACTGAGCTTTCAGCGCCTTGATGGAACGGATGGGCTCAGGATCCGGTCGGGGGAAGGGTAGCAGCCTCAGCCAATTGCCCGGGACGGGGAACCCAAGCACCGGTCCGCATTCACGGAGGTCCTGCTCGTTCGATGCGGTGCCGACGGCGGTCTCCATCACATCGTATCCGCGCGGGACAACTCTTTCCGCCTCCTTACACCGCGTTTGCTGCCTTGCCTTTGCCTTTGCCTTTGCCTTCTCCTTCGCCTCCTCATCAGCCGGCACGGGGTGCCCAGGCCCTGGTTCGCCGCACTCAAGGAGGTGACGGGACTCCTCCTCACTCGATGCGGTGACCAAGGCCCTCCAGTAGGTCTTCATCGACTCCTTTGCCTTCTTAGCACGCTTATCTGCCACATAGAACCGCGTCGGCGATGGACCGACTGCGACGAGGCGTCGAGTCTCCTCCTTCGCGGCCATGGCGGCGACGATCCGATCCCCACTTAGTTAGGGTTGGCTGCGGTTGCTTCTGCCCTAAATTAACACCCGATCTTGTCTCTACCTCTCCGGGCCGTGGGACAAGTGGGAGGGTAATGCGTTGGATATCCACAACCTCCCCGCAATAGAAAGCCATGGGCCGTTGAAGATTACATGCAGATGCGGCGCCGCCAGCCCACTTACGGTGTCTTTGGATGCCTAGGGACAAGTTGGGTGTGGGCCTACTTCTGCAAAAAAAAAAAAGGTTGGGTGTGGGCCTGTGTAACACCCGATGTACTCCCTGCACCGCACTTAAGTGATTGGTTGAGGACATGGGCTCAGCCCAACAGATCAGATCAAACCAACAGATCACTCTTTTCGGCAAATGTTTAGGGTTCGTTACATGCAATCTAGGGTTCGTTACTTGTGCACTCTTTGTTTTATTGCATGTGGTTCATCTAGATTAGTACTTATAGCCTATTCTGTTTCGTGCCTTTGCATCGTTTTGTTTAGCATCATGTGGTTTAGTACTTTTCCATCCTTCTGTTTTAGTACTTGTTCACCTTCTGCTTTAGTACTTGTCCACCAAGAGGTTTAGTACTCGTGCACCTCCTGTGTTAGTATTCGATCACTTGGTCATCCTATTTTCTCTTGGTCTCTTTGTTGTCCGGGTAGTCTAGAGTTGCGGCGCCGGAGGCGCCGTTGAGGCTCAAGGCTCCTACTGTGACTCCACGATTCAGGTGCTCCATATTGTGGTCTCTAGGGTTTCTTCTGGTCTCTTCGTAGTCTTAGGTGCCGCGCCGAAGGCGCCCGCAGCCTAGTCTCCGTGGGCACCGCTAGTGTCGGTCTGTAGGGTTGGATTGTTTCCTTATTTGTCTTGTTTCTCTTGGTCTCTCTGTTGTCCACAGCGCCGCTCAGTTACACGGTGTCCCCGGCGTGTACACCATGCATGTGCGTCGTTGGTGGTCTGTAGTGTGGATTTTTTTCCCCTTATTTTTCATGTTTCTCTTGGACTCATTGTTGTTAAGGTAGTCTAGAGTTGCAGCGTCAGAGACACCACACACGCTAGTCACCGTGGGGCTCCACCGCCATGCAACCGTTTGGTCTGAAACCCGTGCATACACTTGTTTAGTACTTTCGCATCTTCTCCCTTAGTACTTGTGCACCCATTTTAATACTCACTAGTGGTTGGGGCGCCCCTTGGGGCGCCTCTTCACGGTACGGTGGCATCCAAATCATAGTCTAATCGTATTTTCATCTGCATCCATTCTTTAGAAAACGTAATCGTATTTTCATCTCTATCCACTCTTTGAAAAACCAAACTCAAGTTTTATATTATTGCTTGGAGAAAATCAAAGTCAGTGCCCTTACATCGATCACATGGTAACTCCACAACAAAAATCCAGAATAGGGTCGTCTACAACACGCATAGCAAAATCATCTTCTTATTTCCTCCGATACACAAATGACAGTGCAGAACAAAAGAAAAACTGGCAACATATGGATGCCTTTGCAAACTTCGATAAAGCTCTTGTCAACTGATCTATCAGAACAAAATCAAAAGCAGAACTGAGTTTCCAGCGAATTGATTTTCTAGCTGGGTTGCCTGCCTACAATGACATTTGATTCTTTGAACCAATCTAAACATGAAGCTTCACCTAGATATCCATCACCTTTAAGCTAAACAGCTGAGTTTCTGCTTCTTGCAGTTGCTGGTTCACGCGTCTGACATGCAAATCGATTTGCCTCTGTAAATTAAGACGGAAGAAATTAGCAACCACCGAATACAACATCAGTCGACATGATTCACTTCTCTATTGCGAGTCATACTGAAACAAGAAAAAAAGAAGCGACACATCTTGCACTTCCTTTCACTGAGCTTGGTTTCAGATATATATCTACTATTCCACATAAGTCAAGCTCCCGCCTCCTAGTAAGCTTTCACCTCTTGTGCTTACATGGATTGATTTGTCACGGGATCCCACACAGTAAAAAAAAGTCAGTTTATATTGAAGGTTAAACCCCCTGTCTTGGGTTGGCCTTGTTTCGCCTGGCAGGTGTCGATGGGTCCGACTCTCTTTGTTTTGAACACCCAAAATTCTCACTTCCTTTCTCTTTATAACAATGGAAACCAACTGAAGTGAATGCTTAAAACATCTAAGCACCATTCCTGAAAAAAGCACAATCATTCCTCCATCTAGCACACCAAGGAAAGAAAGTTCCTTAAACTTCACAGTACTAAGACCTAAGATTTCGCCCTTCCACCGCAATTGTGAAAAAAACCATTATACATAACTAAACTGCATTAGCTGGCTATTTGGGACAGCATCTTTTAGGCTGCAAAGTTTTAGACGAATCCTAACCAAGAAATCTTACAATAAGACAACTGGAACTTTCACAATACAAGGTCAACATCCTTGCTTGGAGTGGGCTGCCAAAAGGAAGTCAGGTTCAATTAGAGAATTCGACAATCATTTTTTACTTTCAGTTTTAACAGGAAACTGTCTTGACTCTTGACATCGATGTAGTTAGCAGGTTTAAATGGTCAACATGGAACATAAATAGTAAAAAAAGGGGGAGCCAGGAAGTTATTTATAGTGCTACGAATGTTATGAGTTTGCAGACGGGCTGATATAGGTTCGCCAAGATTTCTTCGCCATGTAATCTGAAAGTTACCAAGTATACTGCTTCCCTCTGCCATTGTTTCAGCAGCTTCATAGGACAATGGTCTAAGCTGATATAGGTAAGTCTATATTCCTCCTCCAGTTCTAATCAGAATCAGTTCTATTCTGATTTGGTTATCTGCAGATGTCCCTGTATTGAAATAATAAACGCAGATCCATTCATTTATTAACGTGACAAAATTTAAATGCTGACATAGATGAGATTATTTTCAACGCTCTGATTGCCGTACACTTCACCACTGAGGGATGTTCATCAGCTTCCAATATTGTAGCACTCCACTGTTGGGCAGGTTCAAAATCAACCTGGTCCATGCAAAGATTAGATTTTGTGTGATTCTCAATGCAGGCTTCAAGATATGTAGTATCCTGTCAACATGGATCAACTATATATATAGTTTAATATCACCATGGTGAATTGCGAAATGGAACAAACAATAAATAGTGCATAGTAACATTTCAAAGAGAGTAACCAATTGATTCAAGATAATAGTTTGTTACAACAGATTAGAATAAATCAGGGAAAAAGTACCACTTGGTCAATATAAAAAAGAAGGTGGACTTCAATTGCAACAAGCATACAATCTAAGCATATAGGACCTACAGGATAGTGGGTAAGAGAAGAAGCTAGGATAGTAAACAGCACAAAAGCATCCATATTTATTACAGACTATCAGCAGTCTCAGATGTATGTTTGTACAACCATAGCTTCCCTAAATCATCTTCTTCACAAAATGAAATTATTTAGTTTTCTCCGCAGTAAATTTATTGAAAATAGTAGATCATCCAAACAAAATTTTCAAATTGCTCCCTTGTGTACTAATACTTTTAATGCCACCTAATTCTATTAAACTCACTCGGCATCAAACTGAAAATATACTGATCAAAAGGAATATTATACATTATAACAGGGCGAACTACAAGAGTTCACAACTATCAAATAGACCGATCAGTGGCTGGTACGAAGTTTGGATCTTGAATAAACTTGACAATCCAACCGAAGATAAAAGCTCCTCCAATAAAAGACAAAAAAGATTGCAAATTGTTACCTGAGATGTACTGAAATTCCAGGACATGGATTCACCAGAAGAGTGGCCTAAAGATGCCTATAGAATTCCTAGAAACGAAATGTTCAAGATAAGTCTCTCTAGACCCCCAGACTGAGAATACAACAAAGAAGGACACGGGAACTCCGTACCAATAGACCAATAGAACAATAAAGAGGACGCAACATCTCATACCTAGGACATGAAGTGTGATAAAGTGAGGAAGTGTTTGTAGGCAGCGATAGCGAGTTTCCGTTCGATTGATATTCCATTGACTAATGATCTCCTGAAGCAATACCAAGTAACTTTCACGGAGAAAATACCACAGGCAAGCGGTGTACTTGGTAAATTTAGGCGGTAGACTCATCAGTATCCAATAAGCACAACGTTCTTTACAATATGTATGGATTATTCACAATACTTCATATGTTCCAATTGATCTTTATTCACATACCTGCAACCTATAGAGTATAAATTATCAATACTATCTAGAAGCACAATCTGAACTTTGCAAGAAAGAGACAATCTAACCCGCAAAGAATGAAAACCATGTGTACCTTCCACAACCAAGAAAACAATCTGGACAATACCTAAATATCTTTAGACCATCAAACTTCTCATCTTTCTGAACTTAGCGAACCAACCAGATCAAATCATCAATTATTGAACCGCCACAAGAAGATACTTCTACAGGCCAGACGAGAAAGAAATCTCCTCAATCTTTCAATCTAAGAGAAAGAGAGAGAGAACGCCACTTACATCATGGGGATGCTGGCTACGAAATTTCTATGGAAAACAAGACGGAGAGAGCATGCTTGGTACGGATTGGAAGACATTGGAATATATACCTTTAATTTTTGGTAAATTATGGCAGATGGATGGCATGTGAAAGGGCGGACCAATCTTATAGTCATCGCCTCTTCTTGCTGCGATGAACTACAGCCAGGGAAAGAAAGAGATTTGAGTCATAGAAAAATTTCCCCACTCGTCTTCTCCACCGCCGTCGCTTGATACGCGTAGATGCACTCGTCCGTTGGGAACCCCAAGTGGAAGGTATGATGCGTATAGAAGCAAATTTCCCAGTATGAAACCAAGGTTATCGAACCAGTAGGAGCCAAGAAGCACGTGAAGTTTGTTGGTGGAGGAGTGTAGTGCGGCGCAACACCGATGAAACCGGCGCCAACGTGGAACCTGCACAACACAATCAAGATACTTTGCCCCAACGTAACGGTGAGGTTGTCAATCTCACCGGCTTGCTGAAAACAAAGGATTAAATGTATCAAGTGGAAGATGGTGTTTGTTTGCAAATAACAGTAAAGAACAATGATTGCATTAGAATGTATTCAGATGTAAAAGAATGGACCGGGGTCCACGGTTCACTAGTGGTGTCTCTCAATAAGATAACTAACATGCTGGGTGAACAAATTACAGGTGGGCAATTGACAAATAAAGATTCAATACATACCAATGATGATTACTATGAGATTTAATCAGGGCATTACGACAAAGTACATAGACCGCTATCCAGCATGCATCTATGCCTAAATAATCCACCTTCGGGTTAGCATCCGCAACCCCTCCAGTAAAGTTGTAAACAACAGATAATTGCATTAAGTATGGTGCGTAATGTAATCAACACAAATATCCTTAGACAAAGCATCGATGTTTTATCCCTAGTAGCAACAGCACATCCACAACCTTAGAACTTTCTGTCACTGTCCCAGATTAAATGGAGGCATGAACCCACTATCGAGCATAAATACTCCCTCTTGGAGTTACAAGTATCAACTTGGCCAGAGCCTCTACTAGAGGAGAGCATGCAAGAACATAAACAACACATATATGATAGATTGATAATCAACTTGACATAATATTCTAGATTCATCGGATCCCACCAAACACAACATGTAGCATTACAAATAGATGATCTTGATCATGTTAGGCAGCTCACAAGATCTAAACAATGATAGCACAAGCGGAGAAGACAACCATCTAGCTGCTATGGACCCATAGTCCAAGGATGAACTACTCACGCATCAATCCGGAGGCGGGCATGATGATGTAGAGCCCCTCCGGTGATGATTCCCTCTCCGGCAGGGTGCGATCTCCTGAATCCCCGAGATGGGATTGGCGGCGGCGGCGTCTCGATAATGTTTTCCGTATCGTGGCTCGGTACGGGGGTTTCGCGACGAAGGCTATATGTAGGCGGAAGGGTAGGTCGGGGAGGGCACGGGGGCCCCACCACCATTGGCGCGCCGGGGCCAGCCGCACCGCCCTATGGTCTCGGCCCTCGTGGCCCCACTTCGTATCTCCTCGGTCTGGAAGCTTCGTGGAAAAATAGGACCCTGGGCGTTGATTTCGTCCAAGTCCGAGAATATTTCCTTACTAGGATTTCTGAACCAAAAACAGCAGAAAACAACAAGGCAGGCATCTTTTTAATAGGTTAGTGCGGAAAATGTATAATAATGCTGTAAAGTATGTATAAAACATTCAAGTATTGTCATAAAAGTAGCATGGAACATAAGAAATTATAGATACGTTTGAGCGTATCAAGCATCCCCAAGCTTAGTTCCTACTCACCCTCGAGTAGGTAAACGATAACACAAATAATTTACGAAGTGACATGCTACCTATAATCCTGATCAACATTATTGTAAAGCATATGAGATGAATGGAGTGATCGGAAGCAAAAGATTGCTAACAAAGATAATGACTAAACAAATGAATCATATAGCAAAACTTTTCATGAATAGTACTTTCAAGACAAGCATCAATAAGACTTGCATAAGAACTAACTCATAAGCAATAAATTCTTAGTAGAATGAATTGAAGCAACACAAAGGGTGATTAAGTTTCAGCAATTTCTTTCAACTTGTAACATGTATATCTCATGGATATTTGTCAACATAGAGTAGTATAACAAGTGCAATAAGTAAGCATGTAAGAATCAATGCACACAGTTAACACAAGTGTTTGCTTCTAAGATAGAAAGGAGTGGGTAAACTGACTCAACAATAAAGTAAAAGATTGGCCCTTCGGAAAAGCATGGATTACTATTTTTGTGCTAGAGCTTTTGTTTTGAAAACATAGAAACAATTTTGTCAACGGTAGTAATAATTCATATGTGCTATGCATAATACTTCCTACAAGCTGTAAGTCTCATGCATAGAGTACTAATAGTGCTCGCACCTTGTCCTAATCAGCTCGGAAAACACGGATTATCATCGCATAACATATGCTTCAACCAAGTGTCAAAAGGGGTACCTCTATGCCGTACAAAGGTCTAAGGAGAAAACACGCATTGGATTTCTCGCTTTTGATTATTCTCAACTTAGACATCCATACCGGGACAGCATAGACAACAGATAATGGACTCCTCTTTCAATGCTTAAGCATTCAACAACAAATAATATTCTCATAAGAGATTGAGGTTGTATGTCCAAACTGAAACTTCCACCATGATGCATGGCTTTAGTTAGCTGCCCAATGTTCTTCTCTAACATATGCATACTCAAACCATTTGATCATGAAATCGCACTTACTTCAGACAAGACGAACATGCATAGCATCTCACATGATATCCAACAAAGATAAAAAGTTGATGGCGTCCCGAAACATGGTTACCGCTCAACAAGCAACTTATAAGAACTAATTAAGACACATAACTACATATTCATCATCACAATAGTTTTTAAGCTATTTGTCCCATGAGCTATATATTGCAAAGATAAAGGAATGAAATTTTAAAGGTAGCACTCAAGTAATTTACTTTGGAATGGAAGAAAAATACCACATAGTAGGTAGATATGGTGGACACAAATGGCATGGGTTTTGGCTCAAGGTGTTTGGATGCACGAGAAGCATTTCCTCTCAGTACAAAGTTTGGGCTAGCAAGGTTGTTTGAAGCAAACACAAGTATGAGGTACAGCAAAACTTACACAAGAACATATTGCAAGCATTATAAGACTCTACATTGTCTTCCTTGTTGTTCAAACACTATACGAAAATATCTAGACTTAGAGAGACCAATCATGCAAACCAAATTAAACAAGCTCTACGGTAGTTCTTCATTAATAGATTAAACTACATGATGCAAGAGCTTAAACATGATCTATGAGAACTCAAACAATTGCCAAGTTACCAAACCATATGCAGCATTTTCTGATTCCAACCAAATAGCAATTTAAGGAAGCAATTTTCAGCCTTTTCCATGAACATTAAAGCACAATTAAGAACACAAGTGTTCCATATGAAAAAGCGGAGCGTAATATCTCCAATATAAGAATGATGAGATCCAACTTTATTCAAACCAAAACAAAAATAAAAGCAAACCGACGCTCCAAGTAAAGAACATAAGATGTGATGGAATAAAAATATAGTTTCACTAGAAGTGACACGATAATGTTGTCGATGAAGAAGGGGATGCCTTGGGCATCCCCAAGCTTAGATGCTTGAGTCTTCTTAAAATATGCAGGGATGAACCACCGGGGCATCCCCAAGCTTAGACCTTTCACTCTTCTTGATCATAGTATATCATCCTCTTCTCTTGACCCTTGAAAACTTCCTCCACACCAAACTTCAAGCAAACTCATTAGAGGGTTAGTGCATAATTAAAAATTCACACATTCAGAGGTGACACAATCATTCTTAACACTTCTGGACATTGCACAAAGCTTCGAAAGTTAATGGAACAAAGAAACTCATTCAACATAGCAAAAGCGACAATGCGAAATAAAAGGCAGAATCTGTCAAAAACAGAACAGTCCGTAGAGGAATTTTGCAGGCACTTAACTTGCTCAAACGGAAAAACTCAAAACTAATGAAAGTTGCGTACATATACGAGGATCACGCTCGTAAATTTTCAGATTTTTTGATTTTTCAGAAAGCTCTGCCGTTCGTGACAGACAGCAATGTTGTTTCTGCGCAGCAATCCAAATATAGCATCAACTTTAACATAGAAACTTTACTTAGCACAAAAACATGATAAGGAGAGGTTGCTACAGTAGTAAACAACTTCCAAGACTCAACAATACAGTAGAAAAAATAAACACATGGGTTATCTCCCAAGAAGTGCTTTCTTTATAGCCATTAAGATAGGCTCGGTAATTTTAATGATGTTCTCGCAAGAAATAAGAGTTGAAGCAAAGGAGAGCATCAAAAAGCAAATTCAAAACACATTTAAACCTAACCCACTTCCTATGAAAAGGACTCTTATACACAAATAAATTCATGAAGAACAAAGTGACAAGCATAGGAAGATAAAACACAAGTAACTTCAAAATCTTCGGCACGTAGAGAGGTGTTTTAGTACCATGAAAATTTCTACAACCATATTTTCCTCTCTCATAATAATTTTCAGTAGCATCATGAACAAACTCAACAATATAACTATCACATACAACATTCTTGTCATGATCCACATCCATAAAAGTATCATTACTCTCCACATGAGCATAATCAATTTTATTAGTAATAGTGGGAGTAAAACTATCACAACCATTATTGTAATCATCATAAATTGGAGGCATAGAATAATCATAATGAATTTTGTCCTCAATAGTATATGGACTAAAAATATCATATTCATCATTGCAAACATCATATATAGGAGGTAAAGTATCATCCAAGTAAATTTTCTCCTCCATGCTTGGGGGACTAAAAATATCACAACCAGCTTCCCCAAGCTTAAATTCTTCCATAGCATTAGCGATAATAGTGTTCAAAGAGTTCATGTTAATAACATTGCTACAACTATTTTGCATACAAAGTTCCATGGGTTTTTTAATTTTCTCTTCAAACACGTCATGTCCTAATTCAAGATAAAGTTCATAAAGATCTCTATTTTTTGTTGTTTTCCATTAAGCCTAACTAGTGAAAATAAAAACAAGTACAAGACTAGACATGATAACAAAATAAATTAAATGCAAGTAACTAATTTTTTGTGTGTTTTTAGTATGAAGCAAACAAGACAGTAAATAAAATAAAGCAAGACAAAAACAAAGTAAAGAGATTGGATGTGGAGACTCCCCTTACGCGTGTCTTGATCTCCCCAACGCGCGGAAATTTAGCTTGATACGCGTAGATGCACACGTCCGTTGGGAACCCCAAGTGGAAGGTATGATGCGTATAGAAGCAAGTTTCCCTCGTATGAAACCAAGGTTATCGAACCAGTAGGAGCCAAGAAGCACGTGAAGGTTGTTGGTGGAGGTGTAGTGCGGCGCAACACCGTGAAACCGGCGCAACGTGGAACTGCACAACACAATCAAGATACTTTGCCCCAACGTAATAGTGAGGTTGTCAATCTCACCGGCTTGCTGAAAACAAAGGATTAAATGTATCAAGTGGAAGATGGTGTTTGTTTGCAAAAAACAGTAAAGAACAATGATTGCAGTAGAATGTATTCAGATGTAAAAGAATGGACCGGGGTCCACAGTTCACTAGTGGTGTCTCTCCAATAAGATAACTAACATGCGGGTGAACAAATTACAGGTGAGCAATTGACAAATAAAGATTCAATACATACCAATGATGATTACTATGAGATTTAATCGGGGCATTACGACAAAGTACATAGACCGCTATCCATGCATCTATGCCTAAATAATCCACCTTCGGGTTAGCATCCGCACCCCCGGTATTAAGTTGTAAACAACGAGATAATTGCATTAAGTATGGTGCGTAATGTAATCAACACAAATATCCTTAGACAAAGCATCGATGTTTTATCCCTAGTAGCAACGCACATCCACAACCTTAGAACTTTCTGTCACTGTCCCAGGTTAAATGGAGGCATGAACCCACTATCGAGCATAAATACTCCTCTTGGAGTTACAAGTATCAACTTGGCCGAGCCTCTACTAGCAACGGAGAGCATGCAAGAACATAAACAACACATATATGATAGATTGATAATCAACTTGACATAATATTCTAGATTCATCGGATCCCACAAACACAACATGTAGCATTACAAATAGATGATCTTGATCATGTTGGGCAGCTCACAAGATCTAAACAATGATAGCACAAGCGGAGAAGACAACCATCTAGCTACTTGCTGGACCCATAGTCCAAGGATGAACTACTCACGCATCAATCCGGAGGCGGGCATGATGATGTAGAGCCCTCCGGTGATGATTCCCCTCTCCGGGGTGCGGGGCGATCTCTGAATCCCCAGAGATGGGATTGGCGGCGGCGTCTCGATAATGTTTTCCGTATCGTGGCTCTCGGTGCAGGGGGTTTCGCGACAGAAGGCTATATGTAGGCGGAAGAGTAGGTCAGGAGGGCACAGGGGCCCCACACCATGAGCCGGCGGCGGCCAGGGCCCGAGGCCGCGCCGCCCTGGTCTCGGCCCCTCGTGGCCCCACCGTATCTCCCTCGGTCTTCGGAAGCTTCGTGGAAAAATAGGACCCTGGGCGTTGATTTCGTCCAATTCCGAGAATATTTCCTTACTAGGATTTCTGAAACCAAAAACAGACGACCAACGGCACTTCGACATCTTGTTAATAGGTTAGTGCCGGAAAATGTATAATAATGTTGTAAAGTATGTATAAAATATTCAAGTATTGTCATAAAAGTAGCATGGAACATAAGAAATTATAGATACGTTTGGGCGTATCACCTCTCTCCAGACCCGATCCAGCTTCAGCCTCCTCGCATCACCTCCGACCTTCACCTCCGACCTCCACCGTCACAAGCCTCCATATCCACCCACCTCCAACCTCCACCATTGCCTTCCCCCATCTCCCATCTCCCGTCTCTTCTGACCTCCGTCGGTGCCTGCTCCCACCTCCGTTCGCGAGCGCCGGCTAGCGTCCTTCTCCTCGGACCTCCGCCGCCGCCACCTGGCGTAACAGCTGCATGATCGAAAGCTTGCATAGAGCTTGCGTCAGATGGTAGAGTCGGAGAGCCTCCCGCGACCAAGCCTGGAGCGGCCTTCGCGACTCCGCATGAAGCCGCGAAAAATCATTAGCAGCTGCCACAAAAACTGCTACTCAGACATATGGCCAAAGCGGCATCTCCGTTATTATCCACTGGATGCGCCACTTACATCCTGAAGTGTTACCTTGGTACCTTCTTGTAGGTAAGAACTTCCTACCTGTTCTTTCTAGCTTCTGGTTATATTCATTTTCACTTGCAAGAGAGAGATCCCTACTTGGTACATCGTTGCAAGAGAGAGATCCCTACTTATTCATTTTCACTTTCAATTTTCTCTTCTGCTTATATTTGGCTGTTGTATGAATGGTGATTTTTTTATGCCAGTCCATTTTTTATGCCATTTCTCGAGTTCTTAATTGAATGTAGACATATAAAAGGTTGAAATATTGATTTTCAAGAAAATTAATTAACCGATAATGCAAGCAAATACTGACACTATTTTACATAGACTGTTACCTAATTAAGTACTGTTACGGTAAATTTGTATATACTGTTTGATATAGCAAGCTCTATTGGTATATACAGACTCAGAATTGATCAGTTAGAATTAATTGCAGGGGCGAGGTTACATAATAATAATTTAAAACGATGGCCGTTCTGCTTACCAACTAATGTGGCGAGTTTGGCATGCGGTATTGAGAACAAGCAAATGCGTATGGGTAGGGAGGCCTCTGGGGCTATCCACGATAGGAACGTGGCGCGCAGAAGGGCTCGATGCTGCCTTGCTTCATCTGCCCACATGTCACCATACAATTGGAGGGGTAAAAGAGAGAGGAAAATAACAGAGCGCGACGACATGCGTACCCAGGTTCCATTCACCATTTCCGAGCGCGACGAGGGCAAAAAAGAGGTTGCGACCCAACGTTGAAACGCTATCCGCATTCCCTTCCTGCCGCTGCCTCTCGTCTTTTCCTCCCCTTGCTGCGCCTCGCAACCAATCTCCCCGCCCCCACCGCCTCAGTAAAGTCCTCCAACTGTGACACGCCTCACCGGCAAAGGAATGATGTGCACGACGCAGGGTGGCGCGGCCAGATATGCCAGCAGTCGGACAATTAGGCGGAGGCATAGAGATGAAGAGAAGATAGCAAGGAGATGGCAGCGGAGCTCGACCACGGTGGCGGTAGATCTGGCAGGACAGGCCATGAACACAGCGACCAACACTACTAGGAAAAGGCTTATAGCCGCACTCCTTACCGCCGACAAATACGAGTTGAAGATGCCGGCGGTAATACCTTCCAGGGGGGCCTAACAGTACCGCCGGCGAATTGGGCCCAAAGCGCCGGCGGTGGCTCTATTACCGCCGGCGAAAAGGAAACGGAGGCGCCAGGGGTGCAATGGGCCGCGGGGTCCCATTTGGGCCTAGCCTTACCGCCGGCGAATTGGGCCCAAAGCGCCAGGGATACTGGGCTGTACCGCCGGCGAACGTGCGCGGTAGATGCCGGGGGTATCGCCGAGCCAAGGTGGGCCACCCAGCCTTAACTTACCGCCGGCGTTTTTGTCACGCAGATGCCGGCGGTAACGGGCCCTACCGCTGGCAACTTTGTTTGTAGGCACCGGCGGTAACCTGGGCATGTCCATTTAGGACGACCAACCACCTACCACCACCCACACACACTCATATGTGATGGCAAATCAACCCAAGCACTAGTTAGCTCATTCCCCCACCCATTTTAGCTATTTCAACCAATAAAATATGATGTATTTGAGCAAATCATGCACTACCTAGCCCCTCTAGCATGATTTGCATAATCTAGATCTAGATCTATCTCCTCCCACCACCTTTTTCACTAGATCTAGCTAGATCTCTCCATTTCTTAGATCTCTAGATCTCTCGAGCATAAAGTCGACGTGTGGCCTCTCTCCGGTGCTTTTGGACGTCGTGTCAACTAATAGGTATATAACTAATGAGTGGAATGTTCATGAGTTGGTGAAAAGTCGCGGTTATGTCACTAGTAGAATTGCAAAAGGCGCGGTTCCATATATGTAAATGCATTGTTTTGCATTTGTTTACGCGTGCAGGAACATTGAGTTGCCAATGTTTTGCCGGAATGTTGATTAACTTCCGTTCCGGCGAAATTTGGAACTCCAGCATGACAATATTTAGCAAAGGTCATGCCGAATTTTTTCCGTGAAAACCGAGACGGCGGTGTAATCAATTGTCGTGGTATCGTCACGGCATTTGGCGCCCACCATGGGGCCTTCAGTGACTCCGCGGCCGGTGTCTTCATCCGGACAGGCCTCACCATCACCACCGGCGAGCGGGTAAGCCGGGCTTGATCTGGAGATTCGGCTCCCCATTGCGTCGGCGGCTGCCCGGCTGCTTCGCCGACCGGCCATTCGGCCGGCGGCAACATCATCAGCTTCGGCGACTTCGACGTCTACGTCGCCACCGTCGCACCACCGCGCTACCCGCGAGATCCTGCGCTGCGCAAGCCCTCCTCCTGGGCCGGCGCCGGCCTCACCACGCCGGCCGCATCATGCGGAGGTCATGGCAACGGCGATGCGCCGGCGACAAGTCCACGCGCGTCCGCGGCCCGAGTTGGAGCGCACCGCGAGGACGCCGGCGCATCCGGCTCGGGCCAAGGCCCCAGCACCACCGTCCCGCAGGACGAAGTCCGGGCAAAGTTGAGCTCCCCGCTCACAGCCGGAACCGACCACCCGCCACCATCGAGAAAGACACGGAGCGCACCGCCGGCTCCTCCTCGGGCGGTGAAGAGCTGGCTGCTGCCACGCGCCCCGGGAGATCAACCGGCGCGAGTACGACCGCGCCCACGGCTTCACGCCGGGCGGCGACAGCCCAGCCGAGCCGGCGGATGGCCGGAGGAGGCGCGGGCGCCGAGATCGCCGGGACGGCGCGGTCGCCGGCCGTCCGCGGAGCAACCCGTCTACAACACCGACAAGAACATGCGCGGCGCAGCCGCCGTGAAGTGCTGAACCACCTCGGCGGTTACGCGCCGAGACAGAAGCAGGTGGCAGGCACTCAAACGCCGCCATGCAGTCGGCCACCCCGGGTACGCCAGCGCCCAGGCTTCTCACGCTCGCGGCGCTGCAGGCAACAAACGAGGGACGGCCCGAGGGACACGGCCGAGTCCACCTCCCAAGCCGACACCGGGATTCCCGGGCCACCCATGCTAGCTCCAGCCACACAAGGCCGCCCAGTGGCAACGCGGCCGCGGCCGGCCACCATCAAGCCGGCGTGAGGAGAGAAGAATCGAGAGGCCGGCGCCAAGGCGCCAGCACCGCGCGGCCCCGAAGGCCAGTGGTCACCGCCAGCCGGCCCACTCCCGGCTCAGGCCCGCGCATCGAGCCGGCCGACCTTGGATCGCACTGACCGGTGGTCGAATCCGCATTGCGGAGGAAGAAGAACCAGCCGGCCCAAAGTGCCGGGACGCGGATCCTCAACGAGCCCATGATTGACGGCTTCCAACTCCCCCGCGACACGCCCAAGTGCGACGGCACGGCCAAGCCGGAGGACTGGCTGCTGGACTACTCCACGCGTGTCGCCAAAGGCAACAAGCGGCCGGGCTGTGCGCTATTCCCCCTCATCTTGCTCGGCTCCGCCGCACATGCCTCAACAACCTGCCAGCCGGCGGCATCAACGGCTGGCTCGACTTCGAGTAAGCCTTCATCAGCAACTTCACCGGCACCTATCGCCGGCCGGGTCGCCCCAACGGCTCGAGATGTGCAAGCAGGGCCCCGGACCGGGGACGGATCGCGCGTACCACGCGCGTTGGTGCGATATGCAACTCCTGCGAGGGCGTGCACGAGATCCAGGGCCGTCGGTTTCTTCATGGGCGGCTGCCGGCCCAACACCATGCTGTGGCACAAGCTGCGCCACAGCGAGCCCAAAACGATGGCCGCCTTGATGGCCATTGCGGACAAGTATGCGCTGGGCGAGGAAGCAGGCCCCGGCTGAGATTTCGCCGCTCTGTCCGGCGGGACAACAACAAGCCGGCCGAGCACAAGCCGGCCGAGGCGGCCATCATGGCAGCCGGCGGGACAACTACCGTGGCAAGCGGCACAACGACCAGCCGGACCGCCGTGCGGTTCCGCCCATGTGGCAGCCGTGTCGGACCACGCGGCGGCAGCCGGCGCCAGAAGCAAGACCGGCCGGAAGCCGAAGTACACCTTTGAGGAGATGCTCGACTCGCCGTGCAAGTACCACGGCAAGAACCCCTCCAACCACACCACCCGCGACGCCACTTCATGAAGCGGGCGACAGCGGCCGAGCCACTTCCGCCTCCACCCCGCCTCCACCGGCCGGCCGACGGGTCGCCAAGCCGGCGCAGGGAACGCCAGCCTCGAGCACCACGAGGCTAACCAAGTGCCATGGCGGCCGGTACTTGGGCTGAGGATGCCACCTACATCTTCTTCACCACCGAGCCGGAGGACAAAGCGAGCCAGCAGCACCGTTCCCTCGAAGTCAACGCGGTCATTCCGCCGGTCCCCCAATACCTAAACTGGTCAGAGCAGGCCATCACCATTGATCGCCGCGACACACCGGCTGTCTGCCGAAGCCGGGCAGCTACGCCATGGTCCTCGACCCCACCATCGGCACAAGCCGGCGCAGCTCGTTTCTCGCGTCCTCATCGACGGCGGCAGCAGCATCAACATCCTCTACCGCGACACCGCCCGCAAGCTGGGCATCCGGGAGGCCGAGTTGCGCCCCACCCCCACCGTCTTCCACGGCATCGTGCCAGGCCACTCGTGCCAGCCGATCGGCCGGATCACCCTGGAGGTCATGTTCGGCAAGCCGGATCACTTCCGCACGGAGAACATCGAGTTCAAGGTGGTGGACCTGGTCAGTCCCTACCACGCTCTCTGGGCAGGCCGGCCCCGACCAAGTTCATGGCGGTGCCCTACTACGGGGAAGATGAAGGTGCCGGGCTGGTGACTGATAGCCGCACTATCGCCGCTCTATGGAGTGCGCCACCTAGAGCTCGAAGATGGCCCAGACGCTGGTCATAGCGGTCGAGAGCAGCTCATCAACGACACCGTCGCCATGGCCAAGACCGCGCAGTCGGGCATGCCGGCTGTGGGCAACCCGGCTGGGACGACTCACTTCCGGCCGGCCAACGACACCAAGAAGATCCTGCTCGACCCGGCGCAGCCGGACAAGTTCGTCACCATCGGTGCCGGCTTGAGCAACAAATAGGAAAGCTCACCAGCTTCCTCCGTGAGAATCGGGACATCTTTGCATGGTCTCCAAGGGACATGCCGGGTGTGCCGAGGGAGTTGGCTGAGCACCACCTCCACGTCGGGCCTGAAGCCAAGCCGGTGAAGCAGCCCCTCAGGCGCTTCGCCGAAGAAAGAAGGAAGGCCATCGGTGAAGAACTCCCGGCTCCTAGCAGCCGGCTTCATCATGGAAGTGATGCACCCGGACTGGTTGGCGAACCCGGTCCTGGTTTTAAAGAAGAACGGCTCCTGGCGCATGTGTATCGACTACACCAGCCTCAACAAGGCGTGCCCGAAGGACCCCTTCCCCCTGCCACGCATAGATCAAATCATAGATTTGAGTGCCGGCTGTGAACTGTTGTCTTTTTTAGATGCCTATTCATGCTACCACCAGATTCCTTTGAATCCGGCTGATCAAATAAAGACTTCGTTCATTACCCCGTATGGGGCTTACTGCTACACGACTATGCCATTCGGCTTGAAAAATGCAGGCGCCACCTACCAAAGGTGCATGCAAAAGTGTTTGCGAGGATCAAACGGCGAAATGTTCACGCATACGTGGATGATGTCGTTGTAAAAACCAAGGAGATGCCTACCCTCCTTGATGACATGAGAGAAACCTTCACCAATCTGCGAAGATTCCGGATGAAGTTGAACCCGGCCAAGTGCACTTTCGGCGTGCCGTGGCGCTGCCAGGCTCGTCTCTGGCGGGGGTGAAGCCAACAGGAGAAGATCGGTGCCATTGAGATGGGCGCCGGTGCCTCAGGGACGTCAGAGTTCAGGATGCAGCCTCCTTGAGCAGCTTCGTCGGCCGGCTGGGGGAGAAGGCACTTACATGTATCAGTTGCTCAAGAAAACAAACTCCTTCATGGGCCGCGGCGGTAGAAGCCTTCCGCGACTTAAGCGCATGCTCTCGGCCGCACATCTTGGCATCGCCGGCTTCGGTGGAGCCGATGCTCTTGTACATCGCAGCCACCAATCGAGTGGTTAGCGTTGTCCTGGTGGTGGAGCGCAAAGAGGGTCGGAGCAGCAAAGCGCCCCGATCTATTACACGAGTGAAGTGCTTTCCCATTCAAAGCAAAACTACCCCCACTACCAGAAGGTCACCTATGGCGTGTACATGGCGGCCAAGCTCAAGCACTACTTCCAAGAGCACCCCATCAAGGTGGTGGCCACGGCACCCTTGGCGGAAATCATTGGCCTTAAGGACGCCAACTGGCCGGGTCCGTAAGTGGGCGAGCTGGCTGCCCACTCTATTCAACACGAGCCAAGAACAGGCCATCAAGTTGCGGTCCTAGCCGACTTCTTCGTCGACGGGGCCGAGATGCAATACCACGCCGCACAATGTCGGACTCACGCCTTGGAAGATGCACTTTGACGGCTCAAGATGCTTGACTTGGGAGCGGGTCGTCATCACCTCTCCCAAGAGAGACGGAGCTGGATTACGTCCTGCAGATCCATTCGCGCATCCAACAATGTGACGGAGTATGAAGCGCTCATCCATGGGCTCAAGCTGGCCAAGGAAATAGCGTCCGTTGCATCCTTTGCTTCGGCGACTCCGGCTTGGTCATACATCAACGTTTGGCGGCGGGACGCGAAGGATGCCAACATGGCATCGTACCGCTTCCATGTTCAGCAGCTAGCCGGCTTCTTCGAGGGTTGCGAGTTCACCATGTGCCGGGGCCAACAACGAGGCGGTGGCCATCGTCAAGATAGGCTCAACCCGGGGCAATTCCGCCGGGTGTGGCCCTGCAGCATCTGCGCAAGCCGTCCATCACACCATCCCCGGACTCGGATTCCATATTCGTGCCGGCGGCCAGGGCTCCACGAAAGCCGGGGGCTTCGCATCAAAGTCGGGGGCTTCTCGGCCCGAACCCGCCGCTCCATAGCCGAACCCGGGGCTTCTCGCCGAACCCGGGGGCTCATCAGCCCAAGTCGGGGCTTATCAGCCAAACCCGCCGGCTCCACAGCCGAACCGCGACACGCAGTCGAACCCGGAAGCTCCGAAGATGGAGGCCCGATGGTTGCGTGTTTGAGATAAAATGCGTACCATCATGGGCACAAGAATTTCTCTCCTACCTCACCGATGGTGTGCTGCCCAATGATAGGGTTCAAGCCAGAGATTGAGAGAAGGGCCAAGGCCTACACAATCATCAACCACCAGCTGTACAAACGCAGCGTAAGTGGGGTGTTCAGTGCGTCGAGCCGGCTGAAGGTTGAACTCCTCCGGAAATCCATCGGGGAGAGTGCGGCCATCACGCCTCCTCTAGAGCCATAGTAGGCAAAGCCTTCCGGCACGGTTTTTATTGGCCGACTGCGCTAAGAGACGTAGAAGATCTGGTGAAGAAGTGCAACGGCTGCCAGCGCTTCGCAAACCAAAGGCAAACGCCGGCTTCCGCCTTGAAAACCATCCCCATTACCTGGCCGTTTGCCGTATGGGGCTTGGACATGGTGGGCCCATTCAAAACAGCACGAGGCGGCATGACCCACCTCCCGGTGATGATTGACAAATTCACCAAGTGGATTGAAGCCAAGCCGATCAAGAAGCTGGACGGCTCCACGGCCGTCACATTCCTCAAGGAAATTATTGGAGGTATTCCTACCCCCACAGCATCATCACCGACAACGGCACTTCGCCGAAGGCATATTCAAACGCTACTGTGGGGAGATGGGGATCTGGATGAACCTATCATCAGTGGCGCACCAGAGACCAACGGCCAAGTGGAGAAGGCAAACGGCAGCCAGCTAAAAGAAAGCCGCGCCGGTGGAGCCGCTCGAGCGAGCAGCCAGCTGTTGGATAGAAGAGCTGCCCTCCGTGCTTTGGAGCTGCGCACCACGCCAAACCGCTCCGTCGCTTGCGCCATTCTTCCCTCGTATACGGGACCGAAGCCGTCCGCCGACGATATCGAGCACGACGCGCCAAGGATCAAGCTCTACACCGAAGCTAAAGAGGCTCGTGAAGATGGAGTCGACCAGTCGAAGATGTGGCTGCGTCGGATACGTCGTATACCAGCATGAGCCTCCGACGCTATCATAGCCGGAAGGTGCAGCCTTAGCATTCCGAGGAGACCTAGTGCTCCGGGTGATCCAACGGACAGCCGGGACAGCCTAAACTAGCATCCCCATGGGAGGGTCCCTTCATCGTGAGCAAGGCGGTAGGCAATGATTGCTACTATCTCATAGATGCCCAAGAGGCTAAGAAAAACAAGGCGAACAAAACCGACGAGGAGACAAAACGTCCCTGGAATGTCAGGTTGCTTCGACCATTTTACACTCGGGAATGTATGTATCCTTGTACTCCCTTTTGTGAACTGAAAAAGCAAGCACCAAGAGCGCCGATTTCGACAAGTTCGTACTCTATTGTTTTCTTGGCTAACACCCTCTCACGCGGCCGGCAACGTGATCCGGTTTCCGACACCCGACTTCCGACCAGCTACGGACCCAACCGGCTCTCGGGGCCGGCGGAGTGAAACCTAGGGAGCGGCACGCGAAAGACAGCTAAGGGAAAGAGTGAAAGCGAATCGATTCTTGCACAACTCTTCATAAAAGTGCCGGATCGCCGAACTCGGCTCGTTCGACTGAAATACTGTCGGCCTCGCCCAGTGCACGCTCTTGATCCGACGACGGACCGCAAGTCGGACGTACGATGCGGCAAGGGCAACGCCAAGAGTGGGGCGGATGGGAAAAAGCGAACAAGCCGGAAGAAAGCAAGCCGGCACACAGCTGACTAACAAACACATTAAAGTGCACCATAATGAAAAGACGATAATATTGTCATTACATATGCACCCGGCATCCCGGGGATTTAACAACTTGTCTTTGCAAAAGCAAGATTACATAAACATGTAAATCTAAGCGCCGGTTGGAGGACCAGTCGGACCGGCACCAGGAGGGGACTCCATCTCGATTTCCTCGTCCTCGGGCTCCTCATCCGAGTCGTCCTCGGGCGGGTTCGGATCAGAGATGAAGATGCCCTTGTCTGAAGGCGGCAATGGCGCAGGCGCGAGCGCCCGGTCTTGTTTTGCCAGCCTTCTCTTCCACGCCGCGCGCGCGGTACTCCACCTGGTCGAGGCTAACCTCGTTGTACCAGGAGAGCACAAGGGATAACGCCATATCGGCTCCAGCGCGGCCGACTCCTTCCATCAAGGAATCGATCGAGCGCCGACTCCGGCCGACTGATGAAGTTGCCAGCTCTGATCTCGATCGGCAGGCAACGGCACAACTCCTCGGCCGCCTTCCTGACCCAGCCCAGCTTGGTGATGGGCTGCACGCGGGCGGCCATGGACGCTAAGTAGTCGTCCATGGAAAAGCAGTCCGAGCTCTGCTCGCCGGTGGTCCGCCGGCGCTCGTCCCGCCTGCCGGCCGCCGCTAATGCCTCGCTGCGCCTGCGGGAAGGCAGCTTGCAAAAGAAAAACAGAGTGAAGCCCCTCGAAAGCGAGAAAAATGCAAATTTTCAAGGTAAGACTGGCGGACGAGCCGACTGCCCCCAGCACGAAGATGGAGATTCGGAAGCTCTAGTAAAGGCGACGACGACCTTCGTTCAAGCCACTTGTTTCGAAGATGGAATTAAAGCCTAAAGTAAGGCGCGACGTATGGCTCGGCCCCTTTGACTGAAGATGGAGATTACGAAGCTCTAAAGTAAGACTGGCGGCCGCTTAGGGCTCGGCCTTGCTTTGAAGATGGAGATTTCAAAGCTCTAAAGTAAAAGGCGCGGCGGCAACCGGTGAGAGAAAGCACTTGCCCATTTGAAAGATGGAGATTAGGAAGATTCAATTTGTTTCGATAACGACTGCACCTTTCGTGAACGGCGACTTGACGGCCGGCGGGAGAGAAGATGAAGGCTTACCCGTGACGCGGTCAAGGGCGGTCATACGGACCACCCGGCGTTTGGCGGTGTCAGGTGACTCTTGGGACTTGGAGCGTCACCTCGTCGCGGGCCCGCTCCGGCTCTCAGTCCTCCACATCCTTGAGCCGCCGGCTGAGGTCCTCCACCTCCTTCCGCCCAGTTTCCCTCGCCTCCTTGAGCTCGAGGACGTGGTTCGCCTCAAGCCGGCGCAGCCGCTCCAGCTCCCCGTGGGTCTCCTGCGCCTTGGCAGTTAAAGTTTTGGCTGTCTCCTCAGTCGTGGCGCAGCGCTCGCGGGCGAAGATCCGCCTCCAGCTGTGGAACCCGGGCGGCAACGGCTGCAGATGGAAGCCGTCAGCCGGCTGAAACAAGGAAACTATGAAGCCAAAGAAAAAGAAGAAAACATACCTTGAGCAGCCTCTAGCTCACGAGCCATCTCGGCCCGCTCATTCTTGGCCTTGTGGTAGCCAACCTAGAACGGTTATGTACGAGGCGGTGCGCCTGTCGCCACCGTGCAGGGAAAAGAGCGAGGTGCGTTCAAGCGAAACTTGGGCCCAGGCTCCAAGTCGCCAACCCCATGCCTCGGAGGCTACCAGATAACACAGGTTCAAAGATCGCGGCGCACACTGCTGTTCGGCGCCTCAGCCGCGCGGCGGGCGGGCCTCAGTCTCCTCGTCCTGCCTCTTGGCCATGGCGCGGAAGCCGGAGAAGAATATTTCCATGGGCGCCACCCCTGGCCGGCCGTCTCGGCTGGTCACGTCGCAGGCACCCGCCCGGTGCCAGTCCTTCTCCATGGTGCCGGCTGAGCCAAGGCTGGACTCAGGCGCGGACACCCCGTGCGTCAGCATGGCGGCCTTGGCGACATGAAGACCATCGGGCACCGGCGCCGGGCCCTGCCTTGTCGTCACCAACGCCCTGACGTCAGCATCAGTCGCACGCGCCGGCTCCCGCCGGCTCGTCCCGCGCCGGCTCCTGCTCCACCGGCTCGTCCCTCGCCGGCTCCGAAGATGGAGGTGGCGGCATCGAAGGTGCTGGCCCGGTGGGGATGTGATACGTCTCCAACGTATCTATAATTTCTGATGTTCCATGCTTGTTTTATGACAATACCTACATGTTTTGTTCACACTTTATGATGTTTGGTGCGTTTTCCAGAAACTAACCTATTGTGAGATGCTGCCCGAAGTGCCGGTTCTGTTTTTCTGCTGTTTTGGTTTCAGAAATCCTAATGAAATATTCTCGAGTCAGAGGCAGAAATCAACGATGCCTATTTTCACGGAGCTTCGAGAGCACCGAGAGTCAGCAGAGGGGGGCCACAAGGCCACCACACATGGTGGCGGCGCGGCCCAAGGGGGGGCGCCCCCCTAGTGTGTGGCCCCACCATGGCCCCTCCGAGGCTGCCCTTCCGCCTACTTAAGGACTCCGTCGCGAAAACCCCTATACAAATAAGCCACGGTACGAGAAATTCCCGAGCCACCGCCATCGCGAAGCAAGATCGGGGGGACGGGAGTCTCTGTTCCGGCACGCCGCCGGGACAGGGAAGTGCCCCGGAAGGCTCCTCCATCGACACCCCCGCCATCTTATCAACGCTTTTGTCTCCCATGAGGAGGGAGTAGTTCTCCATCGGGCTCGGGGCTGTACCGGTAGCAATGTGGTTAATCTCTCTATGTACTTCAATACAATAATCTCATGAGCTGCCTTACATGATTGAGATTCATATGATGATGCTTGTAATCTAGATGTCATTATGCTAGTCAAGTGAATTTCTTATGTGATCTCGGAGACTCCTTGTCCCACGAGTTTAAAGGTGACAGTGTGTGCACCGTGTGGGTCTCTTAGGCTATATTTCACAGAATACTTATTCACTGTTATGAATGGCATAGTGAAGTGCTTATTTATATCCCTTTGTGATTGCAATGTGCTTTGTATCGCTACTAGTCTATGTGCTACTCATGTGATGTTATTAAAGTAGTCTATTCCTCCTGCATGGTGTAATGGTGACAGTGTGTGTGCATCGTGTGGTTCTTGTCGTAGATTATGGTCATAATCTCTTGTAGGTTATGGAGTTGATTATCGCTATGATAGTATTGATGTGATTTATTCCCCCTTCATAGTGTAAGGTGACAGTGTGTATGCTATGTTAGTACTCGGTCTATTTTGCAAAGATCTATTATGCTCTAAAGGTTACTTAAACATGAATATCGAAATGTTGTGGAGCTTGTTAACTCCGGCATTGAGGGTTCGTGTAATCCTAAATAACGAATGGTGTTCATTATCAAACAAGAGCATATGTAGCACAAATGAGAAGTTATTATTTATTATGCGATCAATGTTGAGAGTGTCCACTGGTGAAAGTATGATCCCTAGGCCTTGTTTCCAATATTGCAAACACCGCTTATTTACTGTTCTATTGCATGTTTACTCGCTGCCATATTTTATTCAGATTTCTATTACCACTCATATACATCCATACTACTTGTATTTCACTATCTCTTCGCCGAACTAGTGCACCTATACATCGACAAGTGTATTAGGTGTGTTGGGGACACAAGAGACTTCTTATCGTGATTGCGGGGTTGCTTGAGAGGATATCTTTGGCCTCTTCCTCCACTGAGTTCGATAAACCTTGGGTGATTCACTTAAAGGGAAAACTTGCTGCTGTTCTACAAACCTACGCTCTTGGAGGCCCAACAACATTGTCTACAAGAATAGAAGCACCGTGAACATCAAGCTATTTTAAGGCGCGTTGCCGGGAGGAAAGGTAAAAGGTAATCACACTCCGGATCTCGGCTACTAAGCTATTTTCCGGCGCCGTTGTACTCGCAGCTATTTCCTTTAGATCCTGCAATTGCATCTTTTGGTTTCTTGTTTACACTAGTTAGGCATAATGGAAGATAACAATGAGCTTCTTATTCTATTTCCTGAGTTAAGACATGGATTGTTTGTTGCGAAAATTAAAAAACCTATGGAATCTTATTTGCATGCTGGTAGCAATGATATTAGTATGAACGCTTTGAACACCATTATTGTTAATGATATGGAAAATTCTAAGCTTGGGAAGCTGGTTTTGATGAGCATGATATTTTTAGTCCCCCAAGCATTGAGGAGAAGAATTTTCTTTGATGATACTTTGCCTCTATTTATGATGATTATAATGATATTGGTCTTTTGGTGCCGCCTACTATGGAGAGTAAATTTTATTATGATTATACTATGCCTCCTACACTTGATGAGAATAATAATGATAGCTACTTTGTTGAATTTGCTCCCACTACAACTAATAAAATTGATTATGCTTATGTGGAGAGTAATAATTTTATGCATATGGCTCATGACAAGAATGTTTTATGTGATACTTATATTGTTGAGTTTGTTCATGATGCTACTTAAAGTTATTATGAGAGAGGGAAACATGGTTATATGCATCTTAATAATATTAAGTTTCCCCTCTTTATGTTGAGAATCTTGAAATTGCGCTTATGTTGCTTTTCTATGCTTGCCACTTTGTTCTTCTTGAATTTATTTGTGTACAAGATTCCTTTTCATAGGAAGTGGGTTAGGCTTAAATGTGCTTTGAATTTGCTTCTTGGTGTTCTCTTTTGCTTCAAATCTTAATTCTTGCGAGAGCATCATTAAAATTGTTGAGCACATCTTAATGGCTATAAAGAAAGAACTTCTTTGGAGATAACCCATGTGTTTATTTTACCACAGCACTTTTGTTTTATATTTGAGTCTTGGAAGTTTTTACTACTGTAGCAACCTCTCCTTATCATGTTTGTGCCAAGTAAAGTTTTTATGTTAAAGTTGATGATAGATTTGGATCGCTCTTGTGACTTGACATTACTGTCGATCCCATAATTCTACTTGAAAGTCTACGCCAAAAAATTTGAAAAAATCTGCAAATTTGAGCATGATCCTCATATATGTACGCAACTTTCATTAGCTGAGTTTTTTCCGTTTGAGCAAGTTAAGTGCCCACTCCAGATGCATCTTTACGGACTGTTCTGTTTTTTACGATTCTGCCTTTTATTTCGCATTGCCGCTTTTGCTTTGTTGAATGGGTTTCTTTGTTCCATTAACTTTCAGAAGTTTTGTGCAATGTCGAAGTGTTAAGAATGATTGTGTCACCTCTGAACATGTGAATTTTGATTATGCACTAACCCTCTAATGAGTTTGCTTGAAGTTTGGTGTGGCGGGAAGTTTTCAAGGGGTCAAGAGAGGAGGATGATATATGATCGAGAAGAGTTAAAAGCCCTAAGCTTGGGGATGCCCCCGTGGTTCATCCATATTTCAAGCGTCTAAGCTTGGGGATGCCCAAAGGCATCCCCTTCTTCATCAACTTATCGAGGTTTCTTCTAGTGAAACTATATTTTTATTCCGTCACATCTTATGTACTTTACTTGGATCGTCGTCTGTGTGCTTTTATTTTCATTTTGTTCTCTGAATAAATTCATCCTTGTGTGGGAGAGAGACACGCTCCGCTTTTTCATATGAACACTAGTGTTCTTCATTTTTTAACTTTTAATGTTCAAGGGCGAAAGTTAGTCGCTTCACTTGTTGCTATTTGGTTGGAATAAGAAAATGCTTCATATGGTCTTGAATAATTTGATACTTGGCAATTGTTTTGAGCTTTCATATATCATGTTTAAGCTCTTGCATCATGTAGTTTAAATTTAGTAGTGGAGAACTACTGTATGTAGAGCTTGTTGAAATTTAGTTTGCATGATTGGTCTCTAAGGTCTAGATATTTTACGTAAAAGTGTTTGAGCAACAAGGAAGACGGTGCGAGTCTTATAATGCTTGCAATATGTCTTATGTAAGTTTCAGCTGTACCGGTTTATACTTGTGTTTGCTTCAAACAACCTTGCTAGCCAAGCCTTGTATCCGAGAGGAAATGCTTCTCGTGCATCCAAACACCTTGAGCCAAAACCTATGCCATTTGTGTCCACCATATCTACCTACTATGTGGTATTTTTCCATTCCAAGTAAATACTTCATGTGCTACCTTTAAACAATTCCAAAGTTATTATCTCTTATTTGTCAATGTTTTATAGCTCATGAGGAGAGTATGTGGTGTTTTATCTTTCGATCTTGTCATTTACTTTGTGAGACTTTCACAATGGACTAGTGGCTTCATCAGCTTATCCAATAATTTTACCAAAAAGAGGCGGCAACGGGGTTCCGAGCCCCAATTAATTAACTTTCATTAATAATTCTCTTCACATGTTTTTGCTCTGATCTATCAGTAAGCAACTTAAATTTGCAAATAGACACTCCTCCATGGTATGTGAATGTTGGAAGGCACCCGATTCGGTTAGCCATGGCTTGTGTAAGCAAAAGGTTGGGAGGAGTGTCATCTAATAAATAAAACTAAAGTACATGTGTAAACAAAAGAGAAGAGGATGATCTACCTTGCTGGTAGAGATAACGTCCTTCATGGGAGCAGCTCTTGAAAGTCTGGTTGATAAGGTAGTTAGAGTACCCATTACCATTCGTTGACAATAACAAACACCTCTCAAAACTTTACTTTTATGCTCTCTATATGATTTCAAAACTTGAAAAGCTCTAGCACATGATTTAATCCCTGCTTACCTCTTGTGAAGGGCCTATCTTTTACTTTATGTTGAGTCAGTTTACCTACTTCCTTCCATCTTAGAAGCAAACACTTGTGTCAACTGTGCATTGGTTCTTACATACTTGCTTATTTGCATTCATCATATTACTTTGTGTTGACAATTATCCATGAGATATGCATGTTAAAAGTTGAAAGCAACTGCTGAAACTTATATCTTCCTTTGTGTTGCTTCGATGCCTTTACTTTGAATTTATTGCTTTATGATTTAACTCTTATGCAAGACTTTTTGATGCTTGTCTTGAAAGTACTATTCATGAAAAGTTTTGCTATATGTTATCTCTTTGTTAGCAATCCATTGCTTTGAATCACTTCATTCATGTCATATGCTTTACAATAATGTTGATCAAGATTATGATGGTAGCATGTCACTTCAGAAATTATTTGTGTTATCGTTTACCTGCTCGGGCGAGTAGGAACTAAACTTGGGATGCTGATACGTCTCCAACGTATCTATAATTTTTGATGTTCCATGCTTGTTTTATGACAATACCTACATGTTTTGTTCACACTTTATGATGTTTGATCGTTTTAGGAACTAACCTATTATTGTGAGATCAAGTGCAGTTCCTGTTTTTACGCATTTTGGTTTTAGAAAGCCTAGTAAGGAAATATTCTCGGAATCGGACGAAATCAACGCCCGGTACCTTATTTTCACCGGAAGCTTCCAGAACACCGAGAGTCGAGAGGGGGCCACGGAGCCACCACATGGTGGCGGCGCGGCCCCCAGGGGGCGCCCCTAGTGTGTGGCCCCACCGGGGCCCTCACGAGGCTGCCCTTAGCCTACTTAAGGACTCCGTCGCGAAAACCCTATACAAATAAGCCAGCAGTGCGAGAAGAGTTCCAGGCGCGCACGCCATCGTGACAAGATCACAGGGACGAGGGAGTCTCGTTCCGGCCGCCGCCGGGACGGGGAAGTGCCCCCGGAGGCTCCTCCATCGACACCATCGCCATCTTCATCATCGTTGCTGTCTCCCATGAGGAGGGTAGTTCTCCATCGAGGCTCGGGGCTGTACCGGTAGCTATGTGGTTAATCTCTCTCTATGTACTTCAATACAATCTCATGAGCTGCCTTACATGATTGAGATTCATATGATGATGCTTGTAATCTAGATGTCATTATGCTAGTCAAGTGGATTTCACTTATGTGATCTCCGGAGACTCCTTGTCCCACGTGTGTAAAGGTGACAGTGTGTGCACTGTGTGGGTCTCTTAGGCTATATTTCACAGAATACTTATTCACTATTATGAATGGCATAGTGAAGTGCTTATTTATATCCCTTTATGATTGCAATGTGCTTTGTATCGCTACTAGTCTATGTGCTACTCATGTGATGTTATTAAAGTAGTCTATTCCTCATGCATGGTGTAATAGTGACAGTGTGTGCATCGTGTGGTTCTTGTCGTAGATTATGATCATAATCTCTTGTAGGTTATGGAGTTGATTATCGCTATGATAGTATTGATGTGATTTATTCCCCCTTCATAGTGTAAAGGTGACAGTGTGTATGCTTGTTAGTACTTGGTCTATTTTGCAAAGATCTATTATGCTCTAAGGTTACTTAAACATGAATATCGAATGTTGTGGAGCTTGTTAACTCCGGCATTGAGGTTTCGTGTACGTAACGAATGGTGTTCATTATCAAACAAGAGTATATGTAGCACAAATGAGAGAAGTTATTATTTATTATGCGATCAATGTTGAGAGTGTCCACTAGTGAAGTATGATCCCTAGGCCTTGTTTCCAATACTGCAAACACCGCTTACTTACTGTTCTACTGCATGTTTACTCGCTGCCATATTTTATTCAGATTGCTATTACCACTCATATACATCCATACTACTTGTATTTCACTATCTCTTCGCGAACTAGTGCACCTATACATACGACAAGTGTATTAGGTGTGTTAGGGACACAAGAGACTTCTATTACAGGGTTACTTGAGAGGGATATCTTTGACCTCTTCCTCCTGAGTTCGATAAGCCTTGGGTGATTCACTTAAGGGAAAACTTCTGCTGTTCTACAAACCTGTTGCTCTTGGAGGCCCAACAGCATCTACAAGAATAAAGCACCCGTGCATCAGGATGGTGGAGTCGGGCGCAGGCGGCGCCTCATCCGAGCCCGCGTCCAAGATAACAACCTCGGGCGCAGACCCGCCGACTCCGGCTGCGGGAGACGCAGCCCCTCCAGCTCCCCTGCCGGCTCCAGCTGCAGTGCCCACGAGCCGGACGCGCCGGGGGAACATTTGATCAAGCGTGGGCTGGCTACCACGCGGCGCCGGCTCGCCACGAGCACCGGGCACCTAGCGAAGGTGCAGCTGAAGAAAGGACCGCCCCCGTAGAAGGCGGCGGAACAACAGGCGGCGTACGTGGGCGTGACGGCGGCTGCGGAGTCGGCTCCCTCCTCCGCCGCTGCAGCCCCGAATCCGCCGCAGGGGCCGAGCCAGAGCCGGCACCCTGGGCAAACTTGATAGCAGCCCTAGCCGGACCAACAAGAGAAGATAAGCAAGAGAAGAGAAGGAAAGAAAAGGAATCAAACAACGCGTAAAAGAAACTCACCCGGGCATCTCCGGAACCTTCTTGGGCCCCAGCCGGCGCTGCTTCTGGGCCCTCGCCTCCAGCGCGGCAGTGGACCGCCCGCTGCTGGCCCATTTCTTCCCCCTGGGCGCAGACGAAGAAGTCGCCGAGGTGGAAGGCGGCCTCGCGGCTAGGGGCACCGCTCGAACCGCGGCGAGGCGGCGGACGACGCCGGCTCGTCCTCCTCCTGCTGCTCCGGAGAAGGCGGCGGGTTGTGCTCCCCTTGGCCGCCTTGGTCATCCGCCTCCGGCAAGTCGTCGTTGCCGGCTTGGTCAGCAGGGTCGACGTGGTCGGCCGTCCACTCCTTCTGCGACAAGTCGCCGTCTTCAACCCCCTGCCGGACGAAAAGCTACAGACAAACAAGAAAGCATGTGAAAAAGAAGCCGGCCGCGCAGTCGCAAGCCGGAATTCGGCCAATGTATAAACACTTACCAACTCAGGCGGATCCGCCCGGCTGTGAGGCTCCATCCCCCAGTTCCAGTTCCCATCCTCGGGCATCTTCGCCACCGAGATGAAGTTTACCCGCCGGGCGACCTGAGCCTTGGTGAGCTCCGCCCTAGACGTCCGAGTCGGATCGAACCGGCCGGACATGTGCCCGATCTTGTGGGCACGGGCCTGCAGAGGCAACACCCGGCGGGAGGCGAGGTGACCCCGCAGGGGCGCAGCTGGCCCTCGGTGGTCTGGGCCTTGATGAAGAAGGGAGAAGGTTCACCTCCGCGTCCGGGTCGGCCGACTTGGCGTTGTGACCCCAGTTGATCCGGCCGACTGGTGGGGCCGGATTGTACTCCGGCAGGTTAAGCCGGTCGAACAACGGATTCTCGTTCCGCACGTAGAAGAAGGACATCTGCCACTTCTTCACCAAGTCCACCGTCGGGATCTTCGGGAAGGCGTGCCCGTGCGGGAGTAGATGGAGGCGGCGCCGCAGACGCGCGGCGGCCGTTGGTGGTCTCTTCGGTAGAAGAGCGACTCCGAAGTCGACGTCCGGCCACAAGCCGGCCCTCCATGAAGGCTACGTAGCAGCTCAGCAGGACGCAGCGTTGGCCGGAAGGTGGTGCGTGCCGGAAGAAATCAAGGAAACGCGAAGAAGGGCGAAGCCGACGGGCCCGGTCCCGGTCGAAGTGCGCCCCGAAGACGACGCGCCGCCGGGTTCGGGGACGGTTCCACCTCCGCGCCGGGTGCCCGCGTGATCACCCCCGGCAGATCCGGCGAAGACGAACGATGCGCGATGTCGTCCTCCTTCATGTACGAGCCCTCCCAGGAGCCGCTTGGAGGAGCCATCGTCGTGGATGATGAAGATGAGGAAGACCACGAAAGTGCGAAGCTAAGAAGAGCCGCGAGATGGCGGCGGCGAGCGAACGTCGACCCGCGAGGACCCGTGGCGACGGCCGGGCGCGCGGACGGCCGCGGGTCAGCGGAGCGTGGCCGCGCTTGTCCGCCGTTCGCCGGAGGTCGCCGAAGGATGCGGTGGCTTGAAAAAGTTTGCTCGAGCGGGAGAGGCGAGCTGGGGCGCGGAGACGAAATGAGCAGGATGAGCTCCTCGGTACCGCCCCGGCGCATCGGCCGCGCCGCGACGCGTCGCCACGTGGCGATTGTGGGCCACGATTGCGGATTTATCGCGCTACAATCGCGCCACTACCGCTGCGGTTACCGGAAAAGCCACACCACGACGCCCACGACCGCAAAGGATGCGGAGGGGACAGCGATGGAACGAAGCGGCCGCCGGCAGAGTCGAGACCGTCAAGTCGGGCGCAGGGCCCAAGGCGGCGGAAACTCCGTGCGCCCAAGCCGCAGCCGGACGTTTTACTCGAACCCGGCCTAAAACCTTTTCCAACAAGGCGGAAGGGTCTTCAGCGATTGGAACATGAAAAATCCACACAACAAAGTGGCGTCCGACTCGAGAGCAGCCGGACGGAGCAAGCCGGAAGAGGGCGCAGCCGGCTGAACGAAAATTCTCAGCCGGCCCCTCGGATGCTTCTCAAAACAATCCGCGAGATCATGGACTAAGGGTCAGGGAAACCTGCCAGGTCCTTCTTACGCAGGACCTGCCAGCTTGGGGACTAATGTCGGGGAAGACCCCGGGTAGGGCAAAGGACTAAGAACAACCGGCTCAAGGCCTGCGGCCCGCGGCAAAGGCCGGCTGAGGAGCAGCTGGAGCCGTGGCCGGCTGCCTTGGGAGTCGGCTGGTTCAAAGTCCACGCCGGCCTGGCATGACCGATGTGTTGTACCTAGGCCGGCTTCACTTTGTCATATCCGGCTTGGTTTATCTCTCGACATGGTCTCGGGTTGGTGAGGCTTGGAGAAGGAACGGGAAGGTAGTCCGGCTCCAAAGTCCACGATGATCTCACTTTCCGTAAAGGGCGGGGCACGCGAGGGCAACGGTGCCCCGGACGGACAGCATGGCGCCGTACGACTCACGGTCATGATGGCGACACGGACACCTCTCTCCATACCGCTGACCCCGCAGCGGATGGGACAGGCCATGAGGCCTCAACGCTCCTGACGTCAACGCCTCGGGAAGGAGAAGCGGAAGCCGCCAGTCGGCCACTAGGTCTAGGGACTCATATGTAGAGTACCGGCCTATATAAGTCGGGCTACCCTCGTGCGAGGGACGATCGATCATTCTCACTTCATTCTAGTCTTAGCGCTACTCTGGGAGAGAGACCTTCGTCTACCTTAGCCTCCCCGAGCACCGGATACAGCTCAAGGAGCACCATTATATTGTGTGATCATCTTATACACTCATAGCAGAGTAGAGGTGTTACCTCCACGGGAGGGCCTCGAACCTGGGTACGTCGACCGTGTCACTCGTCCCCATACCCGCATCCGGATACCACCGTGAGACCACTTAGGAACCACTTCGATTAGCCACCCTATGGCATATGCCGTGACGATACCACGACATCAATTATCTTGTCTTGTAGGC
The DNA here is from genome assembly GCA_030979885.1 of Lolium multiflorum. Classification (NCBI taxonomy): domain Eukaryota; kingdom Viridiplantae; phylum Streptophyta; class Magnoliopsida; order Poales; family Poaceae; genus Lolium; species Lolium multiflorum. The sequence continues at coordinate 72,415 of JAUUTY010001224.1, forward strand.
GGCGATGGTCATCGAGATGAGGGAAAGCGTCGTGGATAGATACGTGGAACGCGCGACGGCCGACATGTATCGAAAAAAGCGAAAGGATATAATGTGTCCTTGTCGAAGATGCAAGCTAGGATCGTTGTTTGACCCCTTGTCAGGCATAGTGAATCAACACCTGCTCAGGTATAGTTTCATGGAGGGGCATACTCAGTGGATGAGTGATGATGGAGATGATGCTATCGATGGTGATGATGATGGAGATGATGATGGTGGAGATGATAATAACGAAGGTGATGGAGAGGATGCCCCACACGACAATGGAGACGAGGTTGAAGAGGATGGCGCACACGTTGATGGTGATCAAGAAGGCCGGGAAGAACATGCGGCCGACGAGGACATGAGTAGAAATACCCCGCTAACCGCGGCCGTGCAGGACCGTCATGTTCAAGAACTTCTTCTCAGCAACACATCGACCGACCCCAAAATCGCTGGTAGACGGAAGGCTAAGCTGGATCAACTCGAGGTAGACTCGAGAACTCCGTTGTACGATGCAGCTCGTGGGACGGAGGAGAGCCGTCTGAGATACGCTCTCGATATTATGGAGATGAAGGCAAAGCACAAATGGACGGACACAAGCGTGGACGAACTCTTCGGATACTTGAAGATCCACTTTCCTAAAGATAACACGTGTGCCGGTAGCCTACAGGAGGCCAAGAAAATCGTGTGCCCTCTCGATTTACCGCACCAGAAATACCACGCATGCATCAGTGACTGCATAATATATCGGAACGAGCATGCCAATCTCGATACATGCCCACTGTGTGGCGAATCTCAATACAAGAGAGGGACAAAAAAATCTCCTCGAAAAGTTGTGTGGTACTTCCCGCTCACGCCCCGTCTGCAGCGGTACTTCGTGGACCCCAAGGAAGCAAAGCTCATGCGCTGGCACGCGGAAAGAAAGGAGGCGGTGATGCGTGATGTAGAACGGGTTGAAAACCCAGTGCTAACACACCCTTCGGATGCAAGCCAGTGGAAAACATTAGACGATGAGTATTACGAAGAATTCGGGAAAGAACCAAGGAACATCGGTTGGGTGCGAGCACCGACGGACTCAATCCGTTTGGGAACCAAAGCAGCAAGCACAACACCTGGCCCGTGTTTGTATGGATGTACAACCTCCCTCCATGGCTATGCCTGAAGAAGAAGTACATACACATGAGTATGCTAATCCAAGGGCCGACGCAGCCAGGGAGCGATATCAACCTGTATCTGGAGCTATTGAAGGAGGAGCTAGTCACTCTGTGGGAGGAAGGGATAGAAACTTGGGATGCCTACGGACAAGAAACTTTCCGTATGAAAGCCGCACTGTTGACGACGGTGCAGGACTATCTTGGATACGGATATATCGCTTGCCAGGTGTGCCACGGACACAAGGCATGTGTGAGGTGCATGGAAAAGCCGTTTTTACAGCTGGGTAAGGATCCCGGGTCTTCAAAAACCGTCTACATGAGGCATCGAATGTGGCTTCCCAAGAATGACCCGTGGAGGAAGCGTGGAGACTATTCAATGGGAAGGATGAGGTCGAGGGACCTCCACCTAGGCGAAGTGGCGAAGAGATAGATACTCTGTTGAAAAACTGGAAAGACTGCCCTCCGGCGGGTAAGATAAAGATCCAGAAGCGGAAGAAAGGAGACAAGAGAAAGAAAAAGGAACTCGGGCCGCTCTTGGGGGTATGGAAAAGGAGGTCCGTGTTTTGGGACTTGCCGTACTGGAAGATCCTCGGTACGCCTCATAGCCTTGATGTCATGCATATCACGAAGAACGTGTGCGAGAGCTTGCTTGGCACTGTGCTCAACATGCCGGAGAGGACCAAAGACGGATCGAAAGCAAGACACGACCTGATGGCCCTTCATATCAGAAAAGAGCTTCATTTTGCGCAGGTTGACCAGGAAACTGAGGAGGAGGAGACGGATGGTCGCAAACGCAAAAGGGTGGCCAGGCAGCACGAAACTCCTCGCCCCTCCTGCTTCACTCTAAATCCCGATGAGCTCGAACAATTCTTCAAGTGCCTACTAGAAGTCAAATTTCCCCTAGGCTACGCGGGGCTGATACGAAGATGGCTGGACCCGACGAAAAAAATCTTCAGCGGGATGAAGTCTCATGACTGTCATGTCATGATGACGCAGATACTTCCGGTTGCTATCCGAGGGATAATGGAACCACACGTTCGTGCGACGCTGACTGACCTGTGTAACGTCTTTGACGTCATCACTCGAAAGTCGATAACCGTCAAGAAACTCGGGAGGCTGCAGGAAGAGATCGTCACCATCCTATGCGAGATGGAGATGTACTTCCCGCCCGCATTGTTTGACATCATGGTCCATCTGCTGGTGCATATAGTGGACGATATCGAGGATCTCGGGCCCGCGTTCCTTCACAACATGATGGCGTTAGAAAGAATGAACGGCTTCATCAAAGGATATGTTCGTAACAGGGCACATCCGGATGGAAGCATCGTCCAGGGCTTTCTCACCGAGAAGTGCATCTCTTTCTGCAAGAATTATTTAAACGAGGACGACCCACGTCCGGTTGGATTGCCCGCCAACAAGCACCTCGGCAGATTCGAGGGAGTAGGCCACAACGCTGGCAGGAGGGAACTCGATGCCGATCAAGATGATAGGAGAACACTTTAACAGGGCCCACTTAGTAGCACTACAACACATGAACGAGGTAGAGCCTTGGGTGGATCAGCACATAAACATGATCAAGCAGGGCTGACAAGCCGATGACGGAAGAAGAGGTATTTAGAGCGCACAACTCCTCTTTCGCGAGCTGGTTCAAAGACCAGATTGATGCCAATCCCCCACCAATGGCAAGCGACGTAGACAAAATGATATTGGCCTTGTCTTATGGGCCCGCCCCCAACCTCATGACTTATCAGAAATACGACATCAACGGTTACACATTCTCCACAGAGGAGAGAGACAAAAAAGCGACTATCAGAACTCGGGTGTGACGATGGAATCGTACACGGGTGAAGAGAAGAAAAGGTACTACGGAAGGATCGAGGAAATCTGGGAGCTCGACTACGTCGGGGAAGCTACCGATGTTTCGTGTCAGATGGGCTACGGACGTCACAAAAGAAGATGCGTATGTCACCACCATGCGACTGCCCCCCAAATCCAAGACCAAGAACCCCACCGCGCAAAATGAGCCTTGGGTATTGGCTAAGCACGTCGAGCAATGCTTCTTCATAACTGACCCGTCAAGGCCCAGCCGTGTTGTCGTAAGGAGAGGAAAAAGGGCCCTCGTCGGAATGGATGGAGTGGCCGACGAGCAAGACTTCGACGGCCTCGTCGGAGACCCAATGATGGAAGAACCCGATGAAGACGATAGAACCTACACACTAAGAAGAAGAAGGACGACGCTACCTAGGTCAAGTGTTCCTCCGTACACAAGGAGTCGCGACGATACCGGTGGGGTCACAAGGACCAAGCGGAAGGGACTTTGAAGTCATTTGTGTATTTATAATAATTATCTCTCGAACAACCATTTGTCCTTCTCAAGTGTATCCTAAATTTATGTCTTGGTTTTTTATCGGATCTCGCCGAAAGGACTTTGAAGTCATTCAAGAATTAAAATCCTAAATTTATGTCTTGTAATTTATCCTTCATTGATTTTTTATCGGATGTCGCCAAAAGCACTTTACAATTTAAGAATTAAGTCTTAGCTAGAAAAGGGAAGGAAAAAAAAAGGTTGGCCTTTTTGCATCCACAGGGATTCGAACCCTGGGTGCTTCAACATAAGATCGAGAGTGGCACCACTTTGTTAAGGACTCGGTTTTGATTAATTAACATGCTTATACAACTAAAGGCGTCTCGCCAGTGGGAAGAAAAAAAATACCCCCGGCGAATTAGGCCCTTTCCGCCGGTGGAAACTAACTATGGCCCACATGTTAGTGAGTGCGAAGTTACCGCCGGCGTTTACGCCAAAACGCCGGGGGTAGTAGTTCCATGACTTAGCCGTGTGCGCGTCGCTCCCCTCCACGGCCAAATCGACGAAAAAATCCCCCACCGCCACCGTCGCTCCCCAGCCGCCGTCGTCGATCCACCACCGTCGCTGCCCCCTGCCGCCGTCGATCCCTCCACCGCAGGTGCGCCCCCTCCCCTGCCTCCCTCTCTCCCTTACCGCCGTTCCCCTCTCCTCCTTCCTCACCGCCGCCGCCTCCCCCAGACCTCCGCCGCCGTGCCACCAGTTCGTCGGCCACCAGCAGGAGGAAGGAGGCCGCCATCAGCAGGAGGAAGGAGGCCGCCATCGTTGGCCACTAGCAGGAGGAAGGAGGCCACCGTCGCTGCTGTCCCCCACCCCCACGGCCGCCGTCGATCTGCTGCCGTCGCTGCTGTCTCCACCGCAGGTGCGCCCCCTCCCTCTCTCCCTAGATTCATTACCGTCGTCGCTGCCGCACCCCGCTTGCATCTCGCCCTAGCCTAGCTTCGCTGTTACGAATTGATTTAGGAACATTAGATGAAGAGCATTTGTTCCTTAATCTCAAGACCATACCAATCGTTGAATACCCAAACTGAAGAATTTCTCAAACAAAAGCAACTGTCCAAACTATATGTAGTCTTGCTCCTATTTTTTGCGAATTGTGCATGTTCTTCTTGCTTTCTTGGAAATGCTGGGTAGCATTCCTGATCTATGGGTAACAATGCAGCAATTAAGTAACTCGATTGGAAAAGCCAGCAGTTCATTTTCTGATTTTCAATTGGAATATGGGGTTTAACTAACTCGACAGTAGCATGTTGAACAGCTCTCAATAGTGGCAACAAATTGGGGATAGCTAGCACTAACCTGATCACTAGTTCGTTACACGAAAATGCCATTAATTATTCTTGCTGGGGCGTGTGAAGTGCATTGCTAAATTCAATTGTTGATCAACATAGATTATTAATCAAATTAGCTATCAGAAAATTTGCTCCTTTACAAATCACAGGATTTTTCATGAGCCATGATAACTTTAAGCATTGCTGTAAATTTGCTCCTTTACAAATCACCTGCAGCTTGCTCCTTTTAGTTCAGTTTTGGACAGCACCTGTTATGATATAGCTGATGTGTAAAAGCAGCTTATAATGTTGGTGATTATTTCCACTCATATATGAATTGGCCATTGCAAGTGCGGCTACTTGTTGGAGTTGTACTGTCCACTTGTTGCTGGTAGAGTTCTACCTGTTGATCTACAGCAGAATTTCTGAAATGTCTGCAGGTACATTGAGTGCCAATGTTTCGCCGAAATGTCGATTAACTTCCGTTCCGGCGAATTTCTGGCACCCTGGCATGACCATTTTTAGCAAAGGTCATGCCGAATTTTCGCCGTGGCAGCGTAGAGAAGAGTTGTGTAACAGTTAACCAGTGTTAATCATGTAGAGTTGCTTGTGTTTAGTTAGCAGCGGTAGAAAGCAGATTCAGGGTAGAGCCTTCAATTCATTATCAAAAACAGTTAATGCAAGTGATTTTCTTAATTCTGTTAGATATTTAATCTTGCTATGTTGGTAGATTTAAGTTAGTGGCTAAGTGTGTGTGCATGATAGAGAAATTTGCATGCAGTTTGGAGAGTTAGTAGTACATGCATTAGACAGTGCGGTGATAAGCACTGAGTAGAATCAGAGAAGTTAGTTTCTGGCAGCATAAGAATAGGTCATCAAGCACGGTATTCAGCCTATTTAGTGTTTCTAGGAGGGCTAGTTAGTGGTGTGAGTGTTTCTAAGAGAGATTGTTGAGAGTAGTTAGAGAATTAGAGGAAGTAGATAGGGGCTGAGGATTACAAGTATATTCACAATCACTGAATTTTGTAACTGAATTGTGTGTCATTAAGTGAAAAAAAACTAATTCCAGCTTATTATCAAATCAGTATTGGCTGTTTAATTGAGTAGTTCATTTCTGTGTTTGCATAGATGACGTACTATGTCGTCTACCACGGCCGGGTTCCAGAGTCTACGAGGACTGGGAAGACTGTAGGAGGCAGGTCCACCGTTTCAGCGGCAACAGTTACAAGGGGTACACCACTTTGGAGGAGGCGGAAACTCGATACGCCAACTTTCGAGCGGGACAGAGGAGGGAGATGTGGAGGACCCCTTTCATCGTGATGCTGCTTGCCGCCACCGCCTCTCTAGTTTATTATGTCATTGTTGTTTAGCTAGGTCGTCGAGTGGACTTATATGTATTTGTGTATCATGTGATACTTCGAGTCGTGATGGTTGAACCATATGGTCTACTATCTACTATCTAAACTTGTGTTATTAATGCATGCATGTTATGAACATTTGGGACTTTCTATATAACTGTGTATTCTGTGTATTCTGGTGTATACTGTGTATTCTGTGTGTATTCTGGTGTATATTTCAAGTTTTATTTTTTTAATCCTGTAATCAATACCACCGGCGCCCCTAAACTGTACCCCTGGCAAAATTGAAATCGCCAGCGCTGCAGCAGATTACCCCCGGCGAATTTGCAAACCGTCTGTGCTAAGTCATTACCGCCGGCGATTCGGGGAAAGTGCCGGGGATAACGGCAGTTACCACCGGCGATTTGGAAAACGCCGGCGATAAGACATTACCACCGGCGAGTTGATCGCCGGCGAATGCGAAAACGCCGGCGGTAAGGCATTTTGGGACGCCGGCGGTAA